>PVJC01012361.1:17911-39914 GCA_004026665.1 Murina feae
AAGAAAGAAAGAAAGAAAGAAAGAAAGAAAGAAAGAAAGAAAGAAAGAAAGAAAGAAAGAAAAGACTGTTTTGGCTCCATTGTATGCTCTTGTATTTTTTATCAAATATTAATTGAGCATAATGGCTTGGGTTGATTTCTGGATTCGCTGTTCAGTTCCATTGGTCTATATGCTTGTTCTTGTGCCAATATCATGCTGTTTTGAGTACAATGACTTTGTAGCATGACTTGAAAGAAAATGAGGAATCACCAGAAAATAAACTAAATGAAGTAGAGACAAGTAATTTAGTTCATTTTAAAGTCTGGCTGGTGGAAGAGTGGGAATGAAGGAAGTAGTAACAACATGACAAAATGTCATAAAGATAGAGAAGTAGATAAATGCATTGCTCAGTTGAGGAAGACAAGACTTTCTGGCTTGCCTACAAAAGTTGTCAGTTTGTAAACTATGTTCCAGTTAACATTTTAAGAAATGTATTATATTGTTGATGGATATTTGGATAGTTTCCAGCTTTTGGCTAGTGCAGAAAGTACTGCTATGTACATTTGAATATATGTCCTTGGTGGACATCTGTGCAAATTTCTGATAGGTATAAAGTGAAGAATATTTGAGACATGGGATACAGATACGTTCTGCTTTACTAGATATATTTATCCACCATTTTGATATACTCTTTTGTAAGTGTACTAGTATGTTTAGAAAGAACACTGCCCATTTTCTATTGATTTTTGTACCCCCCCCCACTTTCTCCCATTACTTTCTGAAGAACACACTTTTTTTTTTAACAAGCATTATATTGTCAGAGGACTTGTGAAAATTATTGTAGAGGGACTATAAAAGCTATGGGAGCATCTGTCGGAAAGAAAGTGTCAACACAGTAAGTTCAAGGGGGAAGTGATGACAAAGAATGACTTTTTTTTTTTTCATTCTTGAATCTTACCAAGTCCAACTCACTTAGGAAAATGGATACCCTTGAACACATTTATATTTACACTAAACATTTTATGTAACAAAATGAGGTTGTGTTATACACATCAATTTTCTTTCACTTAATTTACAGTATTTTATGAACATCTCTCCAGCTAAATGCACAGATATGTTTCATTATTGTAAATACTTCATAATTCATGTCACTATTTTTAAATTAATGATAATTTAAGTAATTGCCAAGTTTTTGTTCTTGCAATGTTGCTATAAGCATTTTTGTACATCTATCCCGGTATGTATGTGTATGTGTACACTAGGCTGATAAGAATGCTTATAGCAACAAGTTATTTTGCTGTTGTTAATATTGCTGTTATTACTGTTAATTGATATAGACTAAATTTCCAAAGTCAGTTTGTTTTATCAAAATTTATATCAGTGATGAGGCTTTTGGCTCAGACACAGTGTTTGAATACTCTGGTTACAGTGCTCATTGAGACCCTTATATTTTATTAAAAGAATGTACTGACTAGCTCTCATAATGATTAATTCTTGTGCACTTTCTGATTTTTCTCCATATGCTCATTTTTTATACTTGTCTACATTTGAAAAGCCCTTTGTGATCATGTTAAATAGAAATCTTAGCAAGCCTGAAGGTGCATAGTCTCATTGCACATTAGGAATGCATTAAGTGTGGTCTGGAAGCAAATTTACTCTTCTTAAATGATTTCTAGGCAAAACATATAACATAATGACAACAGGTTGTACTTGTTTCTGACTTGACAGCTGGTTGAGACTAGTACGGGCTAGAAGATTTATTTGGAATCAGCCCACATCTACTCACTTGAATTTTAAAAAATGCAGCCATACTATTACATTTTAAACATCTTTAAGGGGGTTCTGGTAAAGATGGCAGAATAGGTAGACACTGTATTCACCTCCGCTCATGACCATATCAAAAGTACAACTAAATTATAAACATTCTGAAGACTAGCTGAACAGAAGTCCTATAACTAAGGATACAAAGAAGAAGCTACCACAAGACTGGTAGCAGTAGCAGACACACAAAACAGGCTGGACTCACACCCACATGTGGTAGTTGGTAATCTGGATGGATATCTCAGCTGCAGAGGTCACCCATGAGGAACAGGGATCTCATCCCCATGCTGGGCACCCCAGCCCAGAACTCCAGGGTTGTTGGGAAGTGGAGCCCACAAAACATTGGGTTAGAAAAATCAGTGGGGATTCCATCTGTCTGGGGGAGACAAAAGTTGCTGGAAACCCAGGTGTCCCCTCAAAGAGCTCATGCATAAACTCGCCCTGGGGCCAGTGTAGAGATAGTGGTGAGGGTTTTCCAGAAACACACAGGGGGAAATGGAGCTCTGTGACTTTAGGGTGAGGGATGGCTGCCATTGTCTCAATGCTGAGCCCTCCTCTCACACATAAGATGAGCACCAACTTTCTTGAGTTGAGCCCTCCCCACACACAACAAAATCTGAATCTGCATTACCGTGATGAGCTCCATTTGCTTCAACCTGACTACTCCCTGAGACCTCGCCTCACTCAACTCGTGTACTGTGGGAGGCTCTTTCAGTGGCAGCCAGCCTGGGCCCATATTGTAGTCATTCTTAAAAAAAACTCAAAACTCTGGTAAAGGGAATGGAGATAGGCAGAAACATACAGGCAAAAACTGATTTTGTGTGACTTGGGTTCAGGGCAAGGGCTGGAGGGACAGCCTTCATTGTTCATGTGTTGAGCCCTCTCTACACACAGCCAGATCTGAACCTGAATTAGTTTGGTGAACATTTATTCCACTCTGGTGACTCTCTGAGTCCCTGCCTCATGGAACTATCATACTGTCTGAGGCTTGTTCAGCAGCTGAATCTTATGGGCAGCTCTCAGGGTGTCTTGGGCCTTTTGGTGGCCTACCTCATGCCCCATACTGGTGGCTGCTGGCCTTAATTTTCAGTATAGACTCTCCAAAACATAACCAGGCCTACCAGATGTAGCTACTAACATCATATTGCTTTACAGTACCTATTAGGTAGCCCCTAGCCAGTCACATCCTGTGGCCTGCGCCAGAGGCCCTCCCAATAGACACCAGAACTAATACACATGATGGCCAGTTTCAGACCACAATAGGGCACCACCTAATTAGTTCAATAGGTGGCACACTCAAAGGGTAGTCATGACACACACCAGATCCCGCTGGGGCCAGTCCCACTTCATGGGATTAGTCCCTGCACAGCAGCTCCTACACTGTGGTCTTGGCCAATCCTCACAGCTGGCTAGCCTAGCAGTCAATGCCACCTACACACACAGCCCACATAAGGGACACTGTGGTTCAGGTGACCAGGGAGATTCCACCGCTGGACCCACTTAGGTACCGAGGACATAAGGCTCACCTTACAAACTGGAAGATGTTGCAGACCTACTTCATACATAGAAATAAACACAGAGAAGCAACCAAAATGAGGAGATAGAGAAACATGTCCCCCATGGAAGAGCAGGATAAATCTCCAGAAAAAGGATGAAATTAAGTGGAGGCAAGCAATCTATTGAATGCAAAGTTCAAAATACTGGTTATAAGAATGCTCAAAGAACTTAGTGATAACTGTAAAAAAAAAAAAAGACATAGTAAACATAAAAAATCATAGAAAATGTAGAAAAGAACAGTCATAAACAAAAAACTACAATGAATGAAATTAAGAATATACTAGAAGGAACCAAAACAGAATTAGATGAAACAGATGATCAAATCAATTTGGAAGACAAGGTGGCAGAAAACACCTAGTCAGAACAGCATAAAGAACATTTTTTATTTATTTTTTTCTATCACCATTTATTCCCTCTAAACCCTCTTCTACTTCCAACCGCTCCCCACTCCTCTGCAATCTCCACACTGTTGCCTGTGTCCATGAGTGTTTTCTTTCCTCAATCTTTCTACACACTCCCAGTATCCCCCCACCAGAACTGTCTACCTGCTCTCTATGATTCTGTCTCTATTTTGCTTGATAGTTGCTTATTCATTAAATTCCATATATGAGTGATATTATATGCTACTTACTTGTCTTTCTCTGACTGGTTTATTTCACTTAGCATAATGTTAAATGGGGATAGTTTAAGGGATCTCTAGGAGAACATCAAACATGACAACAATCTCATCATAGGGATACCAGGAGAAGAGAGAGAGAAGTAATAGAGAACCTATTTGAATAAATAATGACTTAAAACTTCCCTAACCTTCCTGGAGAAGGAAATACACATAAAAATTCAGAAAATGCAAACAATCCCAAAAAAGATGAACCAAAGAGGATCATGCAAAAACGCATCATAATTAATTAAAATGGCAAAGATTAAAAAGAGAGAATCTTAAAGTAGCAAGAGAAAGACAGTTATCTACAAGGAAACTCCCATTAGACTGACAGCTGATTTCTCAACAGAAACTTTCCAGGCCAGAGAGATTGGCAAACAGTATACAAAGTGATGAGAAGCAAGGAACTATAATCGAGATTATTCTACCTTGTGAGGTTATTAGTTAAGAAAAAAAGAAGTAATACAAAGTTTCCTAGACAAGAAAAAGCTTAAGGAATTTATCATAACCAAACTAATATTGCCAGAAATGTTAAAATGACTTCTTTAAGGAGAAGAAAAAATGGGCATAAATATGAATTATGAAAAGACAATAACTGTGTACCTATTAATAATAACTTTAAATGTAAATGGATTAAATACTCCAATAAAAAATGCAGGGCAGCTGAATGAATAAGAAAATAAGACTCATTCATACAAGTGGGTAAACAGTAGGTTTACAGTTGTGAGTATAGTTTACAAACTATAATAGTTTATTCTTGTATTATTTTTATTAAGTAGAGGCCTGGTGCATGAAAATTCATGCACTCAGGAGGGTCCCTCAGCCAGCCCTGCACCCTCTTACAATCCAGGACCCCTCGAGTAGGGTCCCTAGGCCTGGCCTGAGGTCAGGGTCTATGGGGCTTTCCTTCCCCCGGCTGCAGGCAGCTGGCCCCACTCCCACTGCTGCCACTGCTTGCCATTTGTGCAGCGCTGTCCCCTCCCTGCCACCGGTGGCCTCCCTCTGCAGGCGATAGGCGTGGGGTGCAATGGTTTGGCTGGCCTGGGCCTCCCTCTTTCTTCGCTGGGGAATGAGGCCAGCCCTGTGTGGGGTCATCTGCCTACATGATCACCTCTAACTGCTGTCCTGCTTACCTGATCACTGCTAACCACTCTGTCTGCCTGCCTGATCTCCCCTAACCACTTGCTTGGGGGCAAGGCCAGCCTGGCAAGGGACCATCTGCCTACCTGATCACCCCTAACTACTGGCCTGCCTACCTGATCACCCCTAACCACTTGCCTGCCTACCTGGTCACCCTTGACCACTGGTCTGCCTAATCTAATCACCCCTAACCACTGACTTGGGGGTGGGGCCAACCCAGCAAAGATCCTTGGTAGTTCTGGTCTCTGGTCTTTCTTTCTGGTCATTACACTTTTATTATATAAGACTAGTGTCCTGGTGCATGAAATTCATGCACGGGGGGTATCTCTCAGACTGGCCTGCACCCTCTCCAATCTGGGACCCCTTGGGGGATGTCAGACTCCTGGTTGAGGGGACAATTTTCATATTAGCCTTTTATTATATAAGATTGTATTATTTTTTATATGAACAACTATAATCCTACTTTGCCCCACCTTGTACTCTTCCTGCAAGACACTCACTTCAGCTAATCACACACAGACAGACTGAAAGTAAAGGGTTAGAAAAAAATTTCAGGCCTAACCAGTTTGGCTCAGTGGATAGAGCATCGGCCTGCAGAATGAAAGGTCCCAGGTTCGGTTCCAGTCAAGGGCATGTACCTTGGTTGCGACCACATCTCCAGTAGGAGGTGTGCAGGAAGCAGTTGATCGATGTTTCTCTCTCATCAATGTTTCTAACTCTCTATCCCTCTCTTCCTCTCTGTAAAAAAACAATAAAATATATTAAAATTTTTTTTCATGTAAATGCAAATTTTAAAAAGCTGAGGTAGCAATACTTGTATCAGATAAAATACACTTTAAAACAAAGGCTATGATAAGAGATAATAACATTACATAATCATAAAGAGATAAATCCACAAGAGAATAAAACCTTTGTAAACATTTGAGCACCTAATATAGGAACATCTAAATAAATTAAGCTAATATTGATAGACATAAAAGGAGAGAGAGGAACAGTATCATATTCCTAGTAAAGGATTTTCATATTCCAACCCTAACCTTAACCTAACCCTAACCCTATCTCTAACCCTAACTAACCATCAGCAAGTGCTAGACCATCCAGAACTGCTTGGTCCATTATAAAAATTTTAAATTTTACCTAAGAACCTAGACAAAAATTGAAGGTTTTAAAGTAGAGAAATGCATGATATTATTTATAATTTTAAAGATATTTGTTTGTACTAAGAATGAGCAAGAATTAATTTGAGGAATCACATTAGGAAGCTATTTTTTTAGTGATCAAGGTGAAAGATGATGGTAGGTAGGGTTAATGTGGCTACAGTTAAAATGTATAAAAATTGACATATTGAGAGGTGGTTATCAAGGATAAATCTCAGATTTATACTTTGCACAAGTTAGTAGATTAGGCGACTGACACCATTTGTTGCAATGAAACTGGCTGAAGTAGAAATAAGAATAGAGGAAAACCAAGGGACAAAATACGCTAAACATCTAAGTGGATATGTGAGTGTGGGACAAATAAGAGTAATTTAGATTGGAGATACAAAAAAAAATAACACCCACAACTGAACATCATTCAGAATGATAAAGCTACATGGGAGACTGGATTGGGATTTGTAATGCATTGGGATACAAGTTTAAAACTATGTTATTACAAAGAAGACATAGTCATGCTTGGCAAATGTTGCTGAGTAAGATGAAGATATTAAACAATTTATTATTTTTCTTTTGACCTTATCTTAACCTATTGTATGCCATAGCCATAAGCGTCTATAAACACAAGCAGCAGACCTTCCCCACACACTATGTGCGCCTCTATTGCCGCAAACCTCGCATATCAACTCTGGTCGCCCAATTTTAAAATCTGACTTGTTAGTGACACCTCTGGGTTTGTAAAGAAAATTATGGTAACTTAAATTCGTAAATATTCCAATGCATATGGAAGACATTCCAATATCATCCCATTTTGGACGCGTGGCAGTTAACTGATTAATTCAGCTTTGGCAGCCATAAAAATATACCACAGTCTGTGTGGCTTAAACAATAGAAATTTATTTCTCACAGTTCTGGAGGACGGAAGTCCAAGATTATGACAGAGTTCTTGATGAAGACTCTCTTCTTGGCTTCCAGGGGGCTGTCTTCTCACCGTAGCCTCACATGGCATTTATAATTGCACTCATATTTATGAGGACTCCATTCTCATAACCTCATCATACCTCCCTGAGGTCCCATATCCAAATATTACTACACTGGGAATTAGGACTTCAACATTAGGACTTCCCCAATTTATTAGGATTTGGGGAAGATACACTCAATCCATAGAAGATCTGGTTACCTAGATATAGGTCATTTTCAATTGAAGGGCACAGCTTGAAAAGAAATTGATTAATTATTCTCATTAAAAATAGCTGAATATTCCAAGCATATGCTTTAAAGTTTAATTTTTTAACTCTATATATATGTGCTACTCATCCTGCAAGCATATTTTTTTGGCATTTAATTAAAAAATTATCAATAGTTAAAAATCATATTTCACACAAAAATAGTCTTAAAAATCATGGCAAGATCTGACAACACGGAGTCTATTTTTGTGCATGGCAATAATAAGCTAGAGCTGACTAGCTCACTGTTTATCCCCTTTGATGGTTTCCAACCACTTCATGTGGTGTTACACCCCCACCTTGATTTCACCTGAATGACCTAAGGACTTTGAATTTGCTGCTCCTGCTTTAAGAGATTTTCATTGCAGAAAGCAACGTAAGGGAAAAACAATGCACTTCAAAGTAACTAACACAGGATGTTGTCCTGAGCAAATATACAATAAAGTTCTGTTGAATTGAGTTCTCTCAGTATTTTAAAATTGAGTAGCTTCAAAATGATACTAAAAAATTCAATTAAAAAAATATCCCATCCAAGGATATTTTTCCCATTGATTTTTTTTTTTAAAGAGAGAGAGTGGAGGAGAGGCAGGATCGGGGAGGGAGGGAGAGAGAAGCATCAATGTGAAGAGACCCATCTATTGCTTGTCTCCAGGTCAGAGCTGGGATGGAGCCAGTAAACGACGTACATGCCCTTGACCAGGAATTGAAACTGTGGCCCTTTGGTCTGAGGGCCAACATTCAGACCACAGAGGAAAACCAGCCAGGGCTCACAAATTAAAAAAACAAACAAACCAATTTTACCTTATGTTTAGTATTTGAACTAATCATTTTTTATTCTATGGGTACCTCTGCTTATGCCATTTAAATTTTGTGTTTTACTTAGCTATTCTTTCAATTCATACTCACATTCTGTATGGTTCATTATTTGAAAAGAATTTTGGCTTTTATATAATTTCTAATTTGTAAAATTTGTAATTGGTATATAATATGGTACATGTCAAATTCTTATTCCTCATTATTCTTATTTGCAAGAGGGGCAAATTTAATTACTTGAGGGGGTTAATTGGATTCTGTCCTTGAGGACCAGAAAGACATATGGCATCAACATGCTTTGGGGTAAGAGAGAGGTCTTTTGTGCAGCCCATCCTAGTAATGTAATTGATGGGCAGAAGACAGATCCTCCTGCCAGCCTCCCACCACATATGTCCTGAATTTGCTTCTACACTGTGGAAAGAGTATGTGTATTTATATCTCTTTCACGAGGACTCTGAGCACTAAAAATGGAAACACATGACACTAGTTCAGTGCCTACCGCTATTTTATTCAATGCATATTCTTTTAAATTTGACCCATTAGTCATTAGGATTCTCTTATAAAATACAGATCAATAATCTTGCAGTGTAATCAATTGGTGGGAATCCCCTGTTTTTTTCTCTTGACACCTAACTAGGATATAGCTTGATGCTCATTGGAGTGGGGAGTGAAGGCCAGACCCAGAGAACTGATTCCATAAAAGATATCAGAAGATTTCAAGCTGCACAGGAGCAGAGCAAGATATAGATGGGCAACAAGGCATGGGTGATTATGTCAAATTTCTGTCTAGGTTCATACATCCTCAGACTTGACACCATTACCTAATTCTCTCCTCGCTAGTATTTTAGTTTTTTCCCGTTGAGTATGATGCTGGCTGTAGGTTTGATATATATGGCCTTTATGATATTGAGGTATGATCCCTCTATTCTCACTTTGTTGGGATTTTTTTTATCAAAAATGGGTGCTGGATTGTCATGAATGCTTTGTCTGCCTCTATTGATATCATGTGATTTTTGTCTTAAAATTTGTTTATGTGATGGATCACATATTTTTATTTGCTAATATTGCTATAATTTTTATTTGGTAATAAGTCATGCATCCCTGGAATAAATCCTACTTGATCATGGTGTATGATCTTTTTAATATAATGCTGGATCCAGTTTGTTAATATATTGTTGAGGATTTTAGCATCTATGTTCATCGGGGATATTGGCCTGTAATTCTCCCTTTGTAGGGTATGATCCCTCTATTCCCACTTTGCTGAGAGTTTTATCAAGAAAGGCTATTGGATTTTGTCAAAATTTGTTTGGATCAATTGATATGATTATGTAATTTTGACTCTCAGTTTGTTTATGTGATGTATCGTGTTTATTAATTTGTGGATACTATGCCATCCTTGCATCCCCGGAATGAATCCCACTTGGTCACAGTGCATGATCTTTCTTTTTTACCTTTCCTTCTTTTTCAGATATAAACATCCTAAGTTTAAAAGTGGATCTTTTTTGGGGGAAAGATTAAGAATTATTATAGAAAGCCCCACTGGGTGATGAAATAACTTTTTATTTATAGATTTTTATCTCTTTCATAACTTTGGGCTTCTAGGGACCTTAAAGTCTTCTGATTCTGCTTGTTAGACATTACAAAAGTAGGGGCCAGGTGGGTCCACAAAGAATGGAGGATGGGTGTTTGGGCCAGTGCTATATTCTTTTAACTTTAATATATTTTTAAAATCGAGTATGATTTACTCTAAATATGATTTAATCCCAACAAAGTGCACAGATATTAAGTTAGCTTCATGGGGTTTTGAAAAATGCACACACTCATAAGCTCTCTATTTCTATTACAATATAGAAAATTGTATCACACCAGTTTGTGTTCTACACACTGCTATTGATTTCTATCATAGCTCAGTTCTGCTTTTTCTAGAACTTGATATGATAGAATTATATAATATGTAATTTTTATGTCTGGTTTTATTTAACATAATGTGTGAAATTTGCCATATTTTGGATGTATAAACAGTCTGTTCCTCTTTATTACTGACGATATTGCCTCGCATAGATATAACACAATTGGTTATGGGCATTTGAGTAATTTCCAGTTTGGGGCATAATAAACAACACTATTTTAAATATTCTCCCACAAGTTTTTGATGATGAGGTTTTCATTTTCATTGAATAATCATCTAGTAGTGGAACACTTATCAGATACATGCTTAGTTTTTATAAGGAACTGTCGAACCTTTTTCCAAAGTACTGCACCATTTTACATCCCCTTCACAATATTTTAGTATTCTAATTTCCCCCCTTCCTGAACAACCTCTCCCTTCCTCTCCCTGAAACAAACAACAAAAAAATCACTCAAACATATTTTTAAAAATAGGTTGATGTTCTCAATCCAAGTTCTTTATTTGGAAACTGAATTGTTGTAGATATAATTAAAATGATAACTGAAAAGGTGGTAAGATTATATCATAACTAGGAGCCCGGTGCACAATATATTGTGCACTCAGGGGGTCCCTCAGCCCGGTCTGTACCCGCCCACCCCAAGGTCCACCACCCACTCAGCAAGCCCCGCCCACCTCACACACCCTGCTGCCCACCGCCCGCCTGCCTGCCCCGGCGCCCCACCTCCTGAGCCATACTCATCTCCGTGGTTGTGCTGCCAGCTTCCATCTTGGCTGAGTTAATTTGCATACAGCCACTCTGATTGGCTGGTGGGTGTGGCTTAGGCATCCCAGAGAAATGGTCAGTTTTAATATTATGCTTTTAATAGAGTAGATGGAATAGGTTAAATTCCTAATGTTTATGTCTGGTGTTCCTGTAAGTGACAACCATGGGAAGACAAAGCCACACAGGAGAATATCTTGTGATGACAGGGGGCACCAATGATGGTTGGATACATTTTCTACTTTTCTGTTTTTTGTTTTTTTTTAATAGTCATATAACTCCTGATTACATTAAAACTCAAAAACCTTTTTCCTGCTTTGTTAGTCCCTTAGCATACTAATTGCTAGATATGATAGATTTTTTTTTGGAAGTGCCAAAAAAAATATAATAAAGTCAATCCAACTTTTCTCTTTCCATAACACATTCATTTTCAAAATAGATTTCTAAGGTTAAATAGATTTCTTTAAAAAATAATTTTAATTATCGATTTTTCCATATTTTTTTTTTGTTTGTTTTATTTTGTCTATTTATTTATTTATTTTTTTTCCTATGGCTTCCTTTCCCGATTTCCCGAACTAGTGCACAATTATTATTTTTTTTATTTTTTATTTTTTTTTATTGTAGATTTTTTTTAATTTCATAAAGTATTACAAAGATTAGTACAAATATTTCTTTTTTCCCCTGCCCTTCCCCCAGCCTCCCATATTTTAATTGCTCAGAAAACTCCTTAGCTAACATTTGCTTAGCTTTGCACAGTCTCATGATGCTGATGTTATGAACTTCTGACCATTGAATGGAGTCAGCTATTTGGCAAATCCACTTAGGATCTGTTTTCACAACGTGGAACTTATTTCACACCACCTTTCTCATTCAGGTTTGCATTGAAGCTTCCCTCCCCTTGGGCATGAGTAACAGTGTTATGACACTGGCTTCAATAAGCAAGTTTTTATGGTGTCTAATCATGTGCAAATGTGTTAAAATGGGTAGTTTTTAGCAAACAGTTATGGAACATATTACCGTAAGGCATTTGTTCCCGGCGTGACAATGGTTGGCTCTTGGCCACTTAACTGTTTTATTTAATAATGTGGGAATTTCAGTGTGTTTTCCTTTCATTATTTTAAACTTGAAAACAGAAACAGAAAGCCCTTTCTTTAAAGTTAAAACTTTACCGCCTACAGTCTGTCAAAAGCAATATAATCATCTGGATTTTGCAGAGGGGCTTTTGCAAGATGTTAATTTAATATACTGGACTATTTCATGATGCTTTTTCTATTTTGAATGCTAAAAGCTATCTCTACAGTGACCACCCAGGAAAAATAGACCTATTTTTGAGATTTCAAACTGAAGAGGGGGAAAGAACCTTATTAGAATAATATTGCAAGTATTGGATTCAGATTAATATTCTTTTACTGAACATGGTGCTTAAAATGCCAGATAATCATCGATGTGCTCCCAAGTAAAACACCGTATTTTTTAAGATGAAACTTTACTTTTCCACAAACTGCATTAAATTTTACTTTCCTCTCTTTGTTCCATCTCACAGAAAGTTTTCAGTAAAATATAGGATGATCTGCAAATGCTCGGTAAAGTGAATTTTCAAATAATTGCTGAAAATAATGTTTTAAAAAATAAGAATTTTTTCATTAAAATGAAATAATGTAATATTCTGCTCAATGTCTTTATGGCAGAGCATTATACGTTATATTTTAATGTTTACTGAGATTAGAGAATACAGATATTCTTTGTTTCAACATAGCTTAGTACTTTTACTTAATATTCATAAACACATCTTTCAGCCATACTTCAGACACCTTTCATGTGACTTAGCTCTTAAGTAAGCTTAGACTTAATTTTGTCTCTATTCAAAATGATGATCAAATGTAACAAAGCAACCTTAACTTTTAATATGCATATTACCCTTGCTTAATTTCAAATTTTGAAAAGTCCACTAAAATATTTTTAACACACAATTTATGCATAGCATATCTTTGTTTTGGTAGTCTGCAAATTTATTTACAGAAGGAAGCTTTCAGTCCAAGAGGAAGAGATGGGAAAGGTAACTTTTAGATTGGGGCTATTTGGTTTCAAGATCAGAGTACTTAGAGGTCTTGATCCAATTGAGTGTGTGTGTGTTTGTGTGTGTGAGTGAGTGTGTGTGTGTGCATGCGCACGTGCGCCCAGGGGAGTAGGATGACAAGCTGTGTTGTAATGCTCAGACTGGGAAGCTGGACATCCAGAACTCCACATGCAGATCAGCTGTCGGTCGCTTTGGAAGACACCACTTCACCTTCTTGACAATTGCCTATTAAAACCAAGCCCATGTGATTCTAGTAATCCTGAAGACAGCCACTGCCAGGGCGATTGAGAGAGGTACCTCTTAGCAGCATCTGCAGGTAGCTGCCCCAGAGGTTTAGTCTTTAAATGGATAAAGGGCTACCTCTGCTTAAACCTACAATACAGAATTTAAAATATTATAACCAACTCGGCATATATATTCTGGGGAACTGGTTAAACATGTAAGCACTTGGCAATATTTAAATTAGATTTTAAAGTGATTTTTTAATTGATTCTTTTACTACAAATAGTTTAAATATTATGGCAAATGCTACTCAAATTAGACCAAATTCTTAAGCTTTGGAGCAGCTTTGAAGGTTGAATCCATAGAGCCATCCAAACAGGTATGAAGATGAGCATAAACACATTGGAGCTAGTGTCCACTTCACTATGCAAATAATGGAGAAAGAGACAAGCTTCTAGAAGAAGCCTAACTCCAGCTTAGAGCCACAGTCAGCAAGATAAGTGACTGGTAGTAAGACATTGACAACAGGTGCCTCTGCCACAGGACTTCTGGCTCCCAGGACCTTTGGAATACTAACGGTCCAGAAACCCTGGTGAGCCTCCTTGAAGGGACACAGTTATAAGGTTGGCTGTAGGACCAGCAGAAGCAAGGTTAATGAACAGAAAAGCCACTTTGATTGGGGGCTTTGGATCTAGATATTAGGAGCAAAGGCCATAAATATGAATAGTTGGTGCCAGAATGAAACTCAAGAGAGTAGATGAGACTAGAGCGTCTCCTAAATGAACACCAGAACAAGAATTGAGCTACAGAAATTAGCACAGATGAAAGGCCATTGTAGGGAAAGGAGGCCTTTACCTCAACAGCCAGAAAGTCATATAAATATTCTATTTACTCAAATGTCATCTACAGAGAATCAGTGGTCATGGGGATGAGAAGGAGCATAGGGAATGTCCTAAAACCATTTCGCCAGAAGATACTGAAACTTGAGAATGCATTATTAAACTGGAAAAACCTGACTTATTAGCAAGTTAATTTATCCCCAATCAATCTATTTTTTCCTGCTGGAAAATAGTGAAGAAATGCAATCAGTTAGAAAACAAGAAGCTATACTTATTTCCCACCTGTGAAACAGAGTTTAAATATGCAAACCTGTTCCATGTACCAGGTATGTGAATCTCAATCATGTGAAAGTCTCTCTCTCTCTCTCTCTCTCTCTCTCTCTCTCTCTCTCTCTCTCTCTTTCTCTGAAATAAAAACTAATATAACATTATTAAATTTGTAAAATATCACAATCTTTTTTGCTTTATTGATTAAGGTATTACATATGTGTCCTTATGCCCCCATTGCCTCTCCACCCTCTCCCCACTCATGCCCTCACCCCCCCACCCCGTGTCTGTATCCATTGCTTAGGTTTATATGCATGCATATAAGTCCTTCAGTTGATCTCTCCCCCTTACTCCCACCCTCCCCTACCTTCCCTCTGAGGTTTGACGGTCTGATCGATGCTTCTCTGTCTTTGGATCTGTTTGTGTTCATTAATTTATGTTGTTCATTATATTCTGCAAATGAGTAAGATCATGTGATATTTATCTTTCTCTGACAGGCTTATTTTGCTTAGTTTTATGTCTATACTAGGGGCCTGGTGCACAAAAATTTGTGCACTTGGGGGGTGGGGGTCCCTCAGCCTGGCCTGTGCCCTCTTGCAGTCTGGGACACCTCGGGGAGGGGGGATGTCCACCTGCTAGCATGCCTGGCCAACCTGGGTAAGGGGCTGAGGGCCATTTTCACGCTGCCCACAGCCCCTTCAGGGTTCATGCACTGGAGGGCAGGAGGGCTGGTGAGTGCAGGCCTGGACATTTCCCACCGGAGGGCTCATGATCGCACAAGCCTGGTGGGCCCCCACTGCTGAGGGGACACACCTGGCGCAGAGCTGGGTGGCGAGCCAGGGGCGGACACTGGTGCAGGATCCCTTGGTGGGGCCCTGCTACTGAGCAAACACACCCGGGGTAGAGCCGGGCAGCAGACTGGCTTCAGATTCTCCACATTGTGCAGCAGATGCTCCTGCACGCCCTATGGAGGCCCCTGGAGGCGAATGAAGGTAGTGGACCCTGGACAGGTGCTCCCACATGCGCCCGAGGAGGCCCCTGGAACAGAGCCAGGCAGCAGACCCAGGACAGGCATTCCTGGATGCCTGCGGAGGCCCCCAGGGCAGAGCCAGGCAGCTGACCCAGGATGGCTGCTCCTGCAAGCCCCGTGGAGGACCCGCTTTCCCACACGCCTGGTAGAGGCCCCCAGGGGGTGGAGCCAGGCAGTGGACCCGGGATGGGCTCTCCTGGATGCCCCGAGGAGGCCCCAGGCCGGACCCTCCCCCCCACTGAGCTGACACACCTGGCACAGCTATGCCGGCCACGGAGGCTCCCAGTGCAGAGCCACCTTGCCAGCTCCATCTTGGCTGGGTTAATTTGCATACAGCCGCTCTGATTGGCTGGTGGGCGAGGCCATGAGCAGAGGCTCAGCTAGCCTAGGCAGGCAGTTGCAACAGAAGCCTCTGGTTTGCTCTAGCTCCATGGCTGCCAGCCTCCATCTTGGCTGGGCTAATTTGCATACAGCCGTTCTGGTTGGCTGGGAGAGGTGGCTTGGCTGGTGGGTGTGGCTTAGGTGTCTCGGGTAATGGTCAATTTGCATATTACTCTTTTATTATATTAGATGGTAACACATAATTTATTTAACCAATCCTCTTTTTTAATTTTTAAAAAATATTTGGCCCTGACTGGTTTGGCTCAGTGGATAGAGTGTCAGCCTGTGGACTGAAAGGTCTCAGGTTCGATTCTGGTCAATGGCATGTACCTTGGTTGCTGGCACATCCCCATTAGGGGGTGTGTAGGAGACAGCTTATGGATGTTTCTCTCTCATCGATGTTTCTAGCTCTCTATCCCTCTCCCTTCCTCTCTGTAAAAAATCAATAAAATATATTTGAAAAAATATATTTGTATTGATTTCAGAGCGAGAGAGAAATAAAAACATCAATGATGAGAGAGCAACATTGATTGGCTGCCTCCTGCATGCCCCCTGCTGAGGATTGAGCCCTCATCCTGGGCATGTTCCCTGACCAGGAATCAAACTGTGGCCTCCTGGATCATAGCATAGGTCAATGCAACCAATCCTCTTTTATGACACATTTATATTATTTACTTTCTATTTTATAATTGTAAACATTTGAAAATCTGCACTTTTTAAAAGCTAAAGGTCTAGCTGCTTAAAAGCTATTTATTTACAACAATGATTGTTATCTTAGCATTGGTATTTAAATTCAGATATCCACAGGACCCCACTATTATATTGTCCTCCAAATGCTTGCCTAGAAATGCCTTGAATAAAACATCCTCTCAGAACTTCAGAAAGTAGTATCACTGACCAGGGTCTAGAATAGTCATGGTTTATGGTGTACTTCACCATAGTAGCAGGAATAATGTTGTACTACAAATATATTTTAGCAGTAAGGAGGATGCTAAATTGACATTGAGTGATCATTATAAGAGTGAGAATAATTAGGACAATTCTTAGATTAGGCTTCTAATAACTGGGGGGGGGGTGTGAATAATAATTTAGGGAAACTTGTTTACATATACACAATTTCTATGTGTCCTCTTGAAAGAGGAGCTATCTTTCGTATGCTTTTCCCCTTTCCTTTTATTACATTGCGTATCAACTGTCTTAATTTACCCCAGAGATAGTTGGTGGCCACACGGGAAGCTTTGCTTTGATTCACACACTTTAAATCTCATTAAAGCAAGTGTAAGTTTGGTTATGGCATATTGCTTTGAAAGCAGTTGGGGTGGTGGGGGACAATGAGAGAGTGTAAAAGAAACAACTGGTTCATATTCTGGGAACTCGGCCAGAATCTGATTCAAAACCAGAACAAGTGCTGGCTGTCAGCTGAATCTGTGCTTAAAATAAAAGAAGGCCCGTAAGAGCCTAGATTAACAGGAAGGAGGAACAATCTCATGTTGAAATCTTAGTACAAGTAGCTGAGCATGGGGGGTGCCATCCCTACATTTTGTGTGTGGCTTTTAATATGATTGCAGATGACTTAGCTGATAAAAGAGGGTATAGGATTCCCATATCCCAAGTGCCCCATGAAATATTTGATAGTATTTATGAAAACTGTGAATTTATGAAAACCAAGAAGGATCACAAATACATTTATAATAAAACATGTAAAGCAAGTTCAGAAATGAGTGCCAAGCCATGATTCATAATACTTTACTACACATTAAATTGATAAATTGTAGGTGGCCAGTAACTATACTTTTAAATTTTGCTATAACCTTGTTATTTCTGATGTTTAGGGATTAAGACATGAGCTAGGCTCAGGTTCCTTCATATACTCTTCAGTAAAAAAATCAGTTTGCTACACCAATTAATTTTACTATAGGCAAGTCTGTAAAGGAAATAATTCACACAAGATAATAAAATATTTTAACGTTTTATACAGCAGGTATATAAAATTGATATGATAATTACAAATCATTATATGGATGCATGAAAACAACATAAAATTACATATCCACATAACCACAGCTTGCTAGATTTTTTCAGTTGTTAAATACACATATTTGGAAATGACCAATATGTATATTTTAAAATATTTTATTGAGATATAATCAAAATATAACATAAATTTCACTATAAAATTATATTAATAGCATTATAATAATTGTACTTGTATGTATTGCAAAATCATCACTATAGCAAGTTAACATTCATCACCATACGTAGTTACTTTTTTAAAAAAGCTAAGAAAGAAAACAGGCACAAAAAATAAAAATGGCTACAAACAAATACTTTTCAATAATAACTTCAAACATAAATGGAGTAAAGGCTCCAATCAAAAGACATCGAGTGGCTGGATGGATAAAAAAAACATGACCCATATATATGCTGTCTACAAGAGACCCACCTCAGAATAAGGAACTCACACAGAATGAAAGTGAAGGGATGGAAAAATGTCTTTCAGGCAAATGGAAATGAAAAGAAAAAAAAAGCTGGGGTAGCAATACTTATAGCTGACAAAATAGACCTCAAAGTGAAGGCCATAACAAGAGATAAGGAAGGCCACTTCATAATACTAAAGAGATGGATGCAACAAAAGGATATAACCCTGATAAACATATATGCACCCAATGCAGGAGCACCCAAATACATGAAAACAAATAAACAAACAAAACTCATGTCCTGACAGGTTTGACTCAGCAGATGGAGCGTCGACCTATGGACTGAAGGGTACTGGGTTCAATTCTGATCAGGGGCATGTACCTTGGTTGCGGGCACATCCCCAGTAGGAGGTGTGCAGGAGGCAGCTGATCGATGTTTCTCTCTCATCGATGTCTCTATCCCTTTCCTTTCCTCTCTGTAAAAAATCAACAAAATATATTTAAAAAAAACACTCCTGGAAGATATCAAGGGAGAGATCGACAACAATATAGTCATAGTAGAATTTCTTAAATCTACTCTTTTAGCAACTTTTAAATACATAATACAGTATTATTATCTGTAGTTTCTGTCTATATGTTACATCCTCAGGACTTATTCTATATAATAAAATATAATAATAATGCAAATTGACCCTAACAGCAGAACAACTGGAAATGACTGGTCACTATATCACACACTGACCACCAGGGAGCAGACACTCAATGCAGGATCTTGCCACTGGTGGTCAGTGCGCACCCACAGAGGGAGCTCTGCTCAGCCACAAGTCCGGCTGGCAGCCAGCACAGAGGTGGTGGCGGGGGCCTCTCCCACCTCCTCAGCAGCACTAAGGATGTCCAACTGCAGCTTAGGCCTGCTCCCTGCTGGCAAGTGGACATCCTCCAAGGGCTCCCGGGCTTCCAGAGGGATGTCTGACTGCCAGCTTAGGCCCGATCCCCCAAGCCAGCAGGTGGACATCCCATGAGGGGTCCCAGACTGCGAGAGGCTGGGCTGAGGGACCCTCCGAGTGCACAAATTTTTGTGCACTGGGCCTCTAGTTTATTTTATAATTGGAAGTTTGTACCTTTTGACAATCTTCACCCATTTCTTTTAAAATTTATACAAACCAAGTTGGCCAATTCAAATAGTCTCCCGACTAAGTCCCGGTTAGTGAGCATTTACAATATCAGTTACATGATTTGATTTCACAGGCCTTCTCTAGAACAGTGAGAAGAAACCACTATGAGCCCATTATTACCAAAGAAAGCAATGGAAAGAGTCAGCCCTTTTGGGGCATAGTCAATGATGAATGTATTCAATGATTTAAACTAGCATGTGTGTGGGTGGGGAATCCCACACAATTTAGCCATCGCAAAGTTGACCGAGATGCAGAATTACTTTGTACTGTTCTGCTTTAAATAAATACAGATAATTCAATAAACCTCCGCAGCATGAGAATAAAGCATAAATCCAAACTTTGCTCAGCCGAAGGCTACCTTGGCCACTAGCCAGAAGCCAGAGGGCCAGGGCTAATTTGCATAAAATTGAACAGATTGCTGCAGCTGCTGTCCTTATTAATACCAAGATGTAATCAGAATTAGGAGACATTCCATCCACAGAGAGCCACCTCCTATGAAGTGCCACCCATTGCTTTGTTTGACTCTAGTCATTGATACGTGATCCTGCTTTAAAGAGGAAAGCTATTTCTAAGGGGAAAAAAAACAGGCAACTTTTTTCAATTTGCTTTTAAAAAAAAAAAAGCCCAGTTTTTTCACTGGATATACTTACCAAGTCTCTTTTCCTTTGACTTATCAACATAAAACATTGCAGATTATTTCTGTATATTGTCACGACTTGAGTAAAATCATTGTGTGGAAATTAGTGAAGCTGTTGATTTCAATTTTCTTCAAAGGAATTGTGGAGGTCTTTTCACAGCTTAATTTTTTACACGTCTGCAAACTATTATTTATGATACAGTGACTGCTACCAGTTGCTGATGATGTCACACTTGGCTCTTTACTTTCTGTCACCCTTATTTCAACTTCAGGAAACTCTACACGGCAGTGAAATGCAGAAAGATGTCAAAAAGCATGTGCTATGACTTATCACACCCAAAACATGCTGAGAACACAGACACTATGTAATGCCTGATAGAGTGCTTTTGCATCAGGATATCAACAGCTCTCTCTTTGTCAGTACTACTAAATGAATTGGAAGATTACTGTTGTGCAGTTTCTCAGTCAGAAGTGCTGTCAGCAGCTTCATGAAGGCCATCTGGGGAAAGCAAACTCTTGGCCCACAGAAAGATGACGTAACATACAAGGAGCACTGGCAAGGACGGGTGGATTATATTAAAAACCTATCATATTTGTTAGCTAACTGCAGATGACAGCATTGGAGTGTACAATAAAAAGCTTTTATGGTGCTCTGAAAAATCTCATGAGTTTACATAAAGAATACATCTTGAGCTCATCTATTGTTCTTCAACACAGTAGAAGTAGAGTGCTGCTCTTTTCTGATCTTATAATTCGCATTGCTATATTGAAAGCCACCCTAAATGCCCATTAGTACCACATTTTGTAGGTAAGGTTTAAGATTTGGTATACATTCTTTCTGTATCCTCATTACTTAAGGATGCTTAATTCTATGCTTAGGAACATATTCTCATCACCATAGAATTTCCAGTGTGCAGAGGGCTGTAAATCTATGCTAATCCCTAAAACAAGGACTAGGGAGGATTTTGTTCTGTCATATCAAATAAATAATTAAAATACAATATATGGTCTATATGTTATTGTAGAGAAAAAAATATTATAGCTTTTTCTCTTCCCACTCAACCTTATTCATTCCTATGTCTTTCATCATCTTTATGTGAATGATTTCTAAAATTACATTTCAACTTCTAAATTCTACTTCTTTTTATTCCTTATCCGTATCATGGAAAGACATCAAATGTAGGATGTTCTTCCAAAACTTACCTTGAGTTCAAAAGACATCTATATTTTCTAAATAGTTGCCTTAATTCTCTGCATTTAAGCCTGTCTATACCACCATGGTATTTGCTCCAAATGTCGATACAAATAGGCTGCAAACACTACAACTCTACTTACAGCTTACAGTTGTTGCCTGGACACTCGCTTTTCTTTGACCCACTTCTGAATTAGTTACATCTCTCTCTGACTTGTGCCCTTTAAGACCCACCTCTCTTTGGGTTCATCAGCTTGAACTTTGAAGTTTAAATATAAAAACGTTCTAAACAGATTCAAAGATTTGGCAAGTGTCCTATTAGCAATATTCATCAGAGCTACATGATTTCTTGATTATCACAAGATCAAGATGGTGTTTTGGATAGGCCTTCCCCAAAACACCACATACGTTTCTCCACACCCACCAAATTAACAAACTTATGAGAGTGTGCTTGAGTCCCCCAGGTGACCATGTAGTCATCTTCACTTTCCACCCTTCCTTCATTTCCCACACCTGAGGAAGTATTTTAGAGTCGATTTACGAAATTTGATTATTACTTAAATTTTTATTATATGGGTTATTGTAATAGTCTCTCTGTTTTAAAATATGTTTTTTATTGATTTTAGAGAAAGAGAGAGAGAGAGAAACATCAATGAGAGAGAAATATCAATCAGCTGCCTCCTGCACACTCCCTACTGGGGATCGAGCCCTGCAACATTGGCATGTGCCCTGACCAGTAATTAAACCAG
>PVJC01012362.1:0-39763 GCA_004026665.1 Murina feae
GGTGGCTGGAGGAAGATGGGCAGTAGGCAAGCTTGGGAGGCAGGCTGCACCCAGCCCTGGCGACGCTCAAAAAAGAGAACAACATGCAGGGGAGGGCAAGAGTCTGAGAGATCATCATAGAGGGGGTGCCTGCTCCAAGCCTCCACGGTGTGCCTGGGGGCAGGCCCCCGGCAGGTAGACACACACAGGAGGACTGCTCTAAGCCTCAGATGTGGCTGGGGGCAGGTCCCCAGTGGTGACACACACACACACACACACACACACAGAAGGCGCCTGGCAGACTGGAGCCATCATAGGACATCCACTGAGGGGTCCCAGACTATGAGAGGGCACAGGCCGGGCTGAGGGACTCCCTGCACCCCGAGTGCACAAATTTTTGTGCACCGGGCCCCTAGTATATATATATATATATATATATAATCTACTCTAATAAAAGAGTAATATTGAAATTAACTGTTTCTCTGGGACACCTAAGCCACGCCCACCAGCCAGAGTGGCTATATGCAAATTAGCTCAGCCAAGATGGAGGCCGGCAGCGCAACCACAGAGGCAGGTGCAGAGCAGGCGGGGCACGCAGGGCAGGTGGCGGGCTGCGGGGTGGGCAGGATGGTGGCAGGAGATTTCTGATCCCAGTAATTGTTAAGAATAATCTTTCAACTACTTATTGAACCAAGTAAAATTGCATTAGAGGAAAACAAGGTAATGAGAAATTGTGAAATCAGGATCTGGATGAGAGAAGAAGACTAAATGAGTGAAATAGACATGTGGGACCTTTTCTCTATTAGAAAGGTGCAATGATTTATAAGCAAACTGCCATCAGCCCCTCACCCAGGCTGGCCAGGCATGCCAGCAGGTAGACATCCCCCGAGGAGTCCCAGACTGTAAGAGGGCACAGGCCGGGCTGAGGGACCCCCCTGGAGTGCACATTAGATTGTGCACTGGGATCCTAGTGTATTTATAAATCACAGGAGAAAGAATTAGTATCACTAAACATCGCAGAAAAAACCTATTCACAAAATTACACACACTTACATACAAATATTCCGTCACCAGTGTAAATGTTCTGGAAAATACGAAGGTTTGAAAAATAAGGGTTTATAATGACAAAAGCTAAATTTCATGTAAAAATTAAAAAATAAAGGAAATCAGAATACAATATCTTCCTTCCATTCCTAAAATGTATATTCGTAAGACTAATTAAGTTTGTAGGCAGCAATTATTAGTAAATTTTCAGTTTCTAGAAACATTTTATTAAATAATTATTAAATAGGATTTTTACAAAGCAAACTTGCATAGAAAAAGTAAAAACTCTTATGTCCCCAGCACTTCCTATGCTTTTTCCATCATCTTCTGGTCCAGCTCTTAACTACAGAGCTGGTGGGAGGTGAAAGGACAGAGCTGGGCGCCACGCAGTGTCAGTCAAGAAAGAAGGTGTCACCCTGGGGAAGAGGGCTTGCCTGTACTCGGGCAATAGCTTGCACACAGCTGGCTTCACCGCTGTCCACTCGTCCAGCGGCTGTGGCTGCAGGGCAGAGCGCCTGGGTCCTCAGGGACATGTCAGCTGCTGCATGAGGTTTTCAAGACATTTCAAATAATAGGCATTCAGGGGGTTTTCTTCTGAGTCTGAAAAAGCTGAGAGAGAAAATAAGAGTATGGAGGAACAAGCTGATAAACTTAGCACTACACCTGAGAGTGAACACACACACACACACACACACACACTTACGTACGATTTCTGTGAGACAAAGTTCTATTTAACTCCTCGATGTACTTGGCATTAGGATATTTTACATTGTAAAAAAAAAATGAACTTACAGAATTTATTTACTTTTAATTAATGGTTTAACCAAAGAATGTAATCTAAAAATAGTGCACCTCCATAACGGATCCATTATCCACAAGCCCAAATGAATGCCTTGCCTTGTTCTTTCCATGTACCATCCCTCCTAACACCAGCATTGAACAGACTGTCAAACTACAGCTGGAAGGCTCGGGAGGGTTGGGGAGGAGTTAAGAGATCAACTGAAGGACTTGTATGCATGCATATAAGCATAATCGATGGACACAAGACACTGGGGAGTAGGGAGAAGGGGAAAAGGTCAAGGGGAGAAAATGGAGACTTATTTAACACACTTTGTAATACTTTAAGCAATAAAACAAAAATAAAAAAATAAACACTGACAGTGACTCAGTTACCCACGACCTTCAGAAGCTCATGGTCACAGCCAGAAAAAAAAAAAATCTAAAAGCCACTTATAAAAACTCAGACTATAAAACCGTGGGAAAGACACAGTTCAGTGTCTGACCATAAAAGTGGTCAAAGAACAATGCTCACTGAAAAGTTATCACTAAAATGAAAATGCACTTGAAAGGAAAGCCCGCCTCCTGTCCCATGGCCCCACAGAGCCCAGCAGATATGGGCAATGGGACTGTTTCTGAAAGAAGGACTCAACTCCTGAAGTCAGGTCAGTTTTCTGTTCAAGGTCAATTCTAATTGGGTCTAGTTCTTACCACCTAAGCACACACTTGAGTATAGTGGTGGGCACTGGCAACAAGGAAAAAATGTCTTTGAGAAAGATCACAGACATGTTGTAAGAAACCATTATATTTTATTACTTAAAGAATGTTACAAGGAAAAGCATGGACCAAATACCGGCACACTGATCAATGCTTCAACCAAAAAGTTCCTCAAACATTATTGCAAAACATCAGTGTAGAAAAAACTGCTTTTTTGCTGTGAACTGCCCAAATATTTCATTCATTATTCACTTAATAGCTCCCAACTTGAACTGTAATCTCTGATAATGAAACTTACTTTTCTTTGCCAAGGAATATGCTTCATCCACTCTTCTTCTTATTGATGAATTTTTCAAAGTCGTTTTTGCCTGGAGATAACATGGAACAAGCCATGAATTAGACCCATTTCCATGTGTTAGGGATCAGGATACAATCCTCACTCTGCCATTCTGACCACAAGCAGGAGGTTATAAAATGTGGTAACGAAGCTACAGAATTAGACATTAGCACACGCCATCACGGTGTCACACACCCTCCCCTCGCTTACTCGATTCTTCTCTCCTGCCCCTTGTTCTTGCTTCCCTTCCCTTTCCCCTTCTCCCTAATCTCAATGCACTATTTTAAACTACTTCATCTTAGTTTTAGTTATTTCACATGCCCTCAGACCTCAGGTTTCAGATCAAGCATACCACTTTACCGGTCAACAATATCCACTAGGTGAAGACAGAGTGTCACATCCTGTGAGAAGACACATGGGTGAGAGGGACAGCAGCCGCCACCGTCCCTGTGTGCGTGGACACCACCCAGCAGGAAGAACATGCAGACAAGGGACAGCAGCTGAGAAGCCCTTGGGGAGGGGTGTCTATGCTCACCCTGTCACCGGCCCACTATTTAATTGCTAGACTCATGTGGGCATTTCCCTCAGAAGTGAGATATCTGTACTGAGAGAGCAGGCACCAGTCCCCACCTGCCTGCCCCGCAGGGACCTGCGCTGCAGCCTGAGGACTGAGCTCCTTCAAAACTCAGTGACTGCAGGTCCCTTAGATAGGGAGGTCCCACACTGGATAAAGCTTTCCTATTTGGTTTTATTTCAAGATGCATCTTTCCTTGACACTTCTTTTAGCAGAAATTATCTAGATTAACACTGCACCATTATGGCAAATCAACTTACACTAACAGAAAATTCACTCAAAAGAGAGACTCCTCTGAGATAAGAGAGCCTGTTGACATGATTAGTTTGAGGAAGACCGGAGTGACGGTTTACTAATTGTATGAAGGCATGCACGGGCCACAGGCTCCGAAGAATTCTCTAGCTGACACTCCTCTGAGGTCCCCAGCTGCCCGAGAAGTTGGTGATCGCCCCCGATGTACAACAAAGACTGTACGCACTCACCTTCTGGTAATTGTGAATCAGAGCCCAAAGCGCGGCCGCGCCAATCCTCCGAGCGCTGGGACTCTCACTTTCCAGAGAGGCAGCCAGCACACTCAGCACTTTTTCTAATGAAAGAGACATTAGGAAAAGTTCAGTCCCAGACGGTACCTGATATATATTAAACTAGTCGGATGCTCTGTTCTCCCATCAGATGCACACAAAGTTGGTATCACTATGGCAAAAACTACCTTCACAGCATGTGGCAGAGGGAGGACAACCTGTCAAGTTTTCACAACAGACACAGAGCAGCCAAGGAAGCAGCAGCGGCTTCATGGTTTTCGGCCCTAATTCAACAATGGCACATTCACGTCAAGACAACAATAATGGGGAAGTCATTACACAATGAGCTATATTAATGAGCTTTTCAGTTATAGCTCACATGCTGGTGTGCAGGAAAACGGCCTGCTCTTCTGGTAACTTTTAAAGACTGTTACATGAACATGTCAATAGCATGGGCTTCTACAAAATAATAGTGAAGGAATGCCACATGAGGTAAGCCTTTTACAAAAGAACTGGACATATTGAGAAATGTCTGTGTGGATGTGTGTGTCAGAGGAAAAGTGATTTAAAGGAAGATCAACCCACTAGACAGGCCCCTTTTTCACACAGCCAGCCAGAAGATAAAATCAAGACTTGGAAATTATCCTCAGCAGCTACTAGTTTTAGGTGAAGATGCAGAGAAGTCAGTGCCAAGGAGATGCCAGGGTGTTTCAGACATTACATGAAGCTGTTTTATTACTTACTTTTACATATCATTACATTGAATCATTTCCTCTACAGCACGTGATTTAAAATCCTGAGACATTGCTACGGGGATGCTATGCACGGGTCATGCTCCACCTGCTGCAGCATCTCATTACAGAGCAGCCTGGCAGAGGGCCGTCTGTCTGCTCACTGCTGCACATTCCAACCACAGTGCCACTTTACTTCAGGGGCTCAATAAATACTCGTTGGATGAAAGATTCCATAATTAAAGCAAACGGAATGCTGTTTCAGTGATTCTATTTAGGGTTCTTAAAAAGAATATGAAGGAATTTAACGTCTTTACAAAAGAAAAAAAAAGCATCTGCTGCATAAAGTGAGCTCTGAGCAGTGGGGCCAGTGTGGGTGGAGGTGGGTGGAGTGCTATTTCCTGTCTGCACACCACTGCCTACCCTCGCCCGCTTCCTGTGGTCCACTGCTTCTCTATCACAATACACTACAACTAGCCTATATCCCAACAAAGCCATTATGGCAGGTGACAGGTGGAAGCTCATATTCTTGGGGACATCACTGAATGGTGCGTCCATCTGCTATCACCCAGCGATGTTGTTACACATGGTACCAACACTCAGATGACCTACACAGATTTAACATTACTCCTTTTACCACGTACTAACTCTTAAAATGCTTCAATAAAGTACACACACAGGTCAATAATATGCTGCCCCTTCTGATAATGAAAGTGGATCAGTTTTTTAAAAAACACCATTTTATTGTGAAACATAGCATGCATACAAAATACACATAAACCTGAAACTAATATTATATATCAACTATAATTTTTTAAAAACACATAAAACATTTGCAAGGTATGAAATGAATTCCCACATTAACATAGAAATAATGTCAACAGACGAGGTAACAGTAAAATATAGTTAAGTAATTAAGAAGTGAAGGGTTTTGAATATTTGTTACCTTTCTCCTTAGTGATACTGAGTTAATTTTAAGTTAAGGGATGTCATGTTGGTAGCCTGAAATCAACTATTATAAGAATATTGGCACCATGAAAACCAGCAAATGCTGTAAACCAATTCAAAGCTACTGACCAAACTTTTGAAAGCTTCCCATGCATTTCCACATTCAATAACTATTCTGAGGAAAACAGAATCACAGCTGCACCCATGAAGAGTGTGAGCAGAATCATTGCCACTCACTTGGAAAACTCCATTTCACAGAGAAACCCCTCCAAGGAAAAATTAAGTGGAAAACATGAAAGGAAATGGGAATTCATGTATTTTGAGTATCTACCATGAACCATGAACAGTAGGCACTGGCAGTGTTTATAAACTAATTTCTATGAAAACCAAGGAAGGAGGGATCACTGTGTAATGAGGAAATGGGGCCAGAGAAGCTGCCGGTGATGCTGGAGTGATCACAGAGTGGTGTGCAGGGTCTGTCAGGCACAGCTCTTCTCCTTTCTCCCTGATAACACAGCGTCTCCTTATAAAATCCCTCCCTGTGAAAGGCACACAGCCCTCACAGAAACGGCATATGGTTACGGAAACAGATCTTTCCATTTCTCTTTCTGCTTCAAAATGTTTCTGATCGCTCCCCAGTCCTCGCCTCCACCTGCTCTATGTCTCAGCGAAGGAAGTCTCTCTAAGTCTACTTTCACCACGTGCGTGGGTCCTGCACACTCCTGCCTGCCGAGCATCTCCATCACCCATATCCACTGACAGCTGTGGGCACAGAAGCGATTCTAAGTGCTGCAGATGAACATGAAGAAATTAGACAATGACCTCGTGACTTCTAAGAGCGTACGTTCTACTGTGGCAGTCGCGGCATAAAAAGACATAGCCCCAAAACACAAAGTGTCTCAGCTGGTGGTCAAATAAAATGAGGAAAGGAGACAGAGTGAGTGGGAAGGAAGAGGAGGCAGGGAGGCAGCGTGAGGGCTGGCTTCACGGGCACCCAGAATTCGCTCAAAGCCTACAGGAACGAGGGGAGGACACGATGAAGCCAGGGCCCCCCCGCTCACCCTCCTCCTCTGTGCTACCTCCTGTACCCAGTGTGGCCCCCAGCGATATGACCTGTCAACCCCGGAGAGTCGAGGTAATTCCCTAAGGGCTGGAACCACACCTGACTTATGCCTGCCTCATTCTCACAGCCTCTGCCTCCCTCAGTGCCATGAACACAGTGAGGGTTGCATAACCACCTGGGAAATTACTTACAAAACTATTTTGTGTTTCAATCTGAATGGAACATGCTATGAACCACCACATGTATAAAGGGATGTGAGGCATATAAAGCGGATACGCACCACTGGCCAGGATCCTGGGCTTATTGGCAGGACTGAAGCAAATGTTATGAAAAATAAGGAGAGGCAGACAAGGGCTGCGCTTGTGCTTGAACTTGCTCATCTCCGTCAGCAAGTCTAAGCCGCCATCGAGCTTCAGGATCATCTGCTGCCCATCTTCCCCATACGATATGTTCAAGAGCAACTTCAACCAGAGAACGGTCAGGTTACTAAGACGTTTATTTTCTCCTTTTGGCAACGTGAGCGACAGGAAGTTCTGCAAGAAGTTAGTCTGCGGATAAATAGAAAGAACATTATTTTTTTTCTGGAGTCTTTGCATTCCTAGTCCCTCGGAGACCAATTAACCAGCACTCTACTCTCCTTTTCCCACCTTTAATGCTTCATTCCTTCAATGTTTCCCATATACTCCTCTATATTGTTTCCAGGTAAAAAGACTGAGAACAAAACAGCTTTCAAATTTTAATTCTTAGTAATTCTTTTCTGGTAATGGATAAAGCAGTTACAGTCAACTCAATTACTTAGGATTGATAATTCAGTTTGGTGATTATTTTAGACCTCTGGAGTTTTGTCTTTCGGTCTGCTTTCTAGCAATTTTGCTACTCATTAAAAGGTATCCTATGGGGAGGAAAAAGAACCAAAACCTATTGATGGTTGCCAGAGGAGAGAGGGGAGGAGAATTGGTGAAAAGGGTGAAAGGGAATAAGAGCTACAAACTTCCAGTTATAAAATAAGTAAGTCCAAGGGTGTAAAGTACAGCACAGGGAAAATAATCAATAATATCGTAGTAACTGTATGTGACAGATGGAGACTACACTTACTATGGTGATCGCATCGTAGGGTATAAATGTTAAATTACATTGTACACTTGAAACTAATATAACACTGTATGTCAGCTATACTTTAATAAAAAATAAACTAAAAATAAATAAAAAGTTTAAAAATTAAAGAAAAGAATAAATAAAACCCAAAGCAGTCCTGGACATGAGGTAACAACCCTGGTAGGGCTGAGGATACCTGAATCTTTACAGCTACAGGAGTGCTAAAAAATAACCTGTGGGTACGGCTTGTGTTCTGTTTACCCCAGCAGTTTCTCTTTACAGATTACTCATGGCTACATGTCACTTTAGTAAACCTGGAGACCAGAAAGCTCCATCACTTAAAGTATAAGAGCCATTAAAACTTCCCCAAACCCTTCCACAAAACCGCAGCACACCCTTAACTATGTGAAAGACAGTAACTTATTGTCTAGAATAATCTACATGCAAAGAAAGAATGAATGAAAGTACCACATAGGAAGCAGCCCAGAAGAGCACGGGAACCACAGCCAGGTGCACAAGTGATCCAGGAGCAGGGATGTGATCATGTAACTTTCGTAACTGTCCCCAAGGTCTCATCATCTCGTCTCTCTCCCCGTTTCATAACCTATTCTGGCTTATTTCCTGCAGCTAAATCACAATGATGGCTTGAATCTATGAAATAAATTTAACTTTCATGTAAAATAACTGAGTGTGTTGATGGGGTCAGCTACAAAGATATTAGTGATATCGCACAAGCACCAAGCAGGCTGGGGAACCTCATGCCCACTTGCACTGCATGTGCCCTCACTCGCACCTACTTCTCATCTGTTGGTCCAGATTAGCGTTTTTCTATATTCATCCCGTGAGTCCCCCATGCAGCTAGATTCTTCCGTGACAGTGGAGATCTGGGGCTGACGATAGTGATAAACTATATGGCAGTGTTTGAAGGAAATATGCTGTGGCATTCCTTCTACTTTGCTGGGACCACCAATGCTTTTTAACAGTTTCCCACATCAGGTGAAACATGCTGAAACATGTCATGATAGAGAGAAAGCAGACATTTTCGAATCTGAGTTGTACCACGGCATTAGGTGTCCAGGGCTCATTATCACTTACTGCAGCTGAGGGAAAACAATGTGGGTGACCTACACCTCACAGTCTGATCACACCGATATCGAAATATGGTTAATCAGAGAGTGAGAGCTGAAGATGCCTTAGATATAATTTTGTTTAACCTAATAATTTTAAAAATGAAGAAACTGAATATGATAAAAGGAGAAATTCTCCTTTTAAGTAAGTCTTGAAAGTCACACTTCAGGCCTGAGGTTGGTACCCACACTGCACTTGGGTATTCCTACTTTGCTTCCTACCTGTGTGTTCTGCAAGGAGATGGAGAAAGCACTGTGCCCCGTTTGTGCTCTTTCATATGAGGAAAGACGGTAATCATGCATACAGTTTAAAATGCACACACAGACGCACACACTCACACTCAAAGTCACCCACACTCATAGCCACTCACACACTCATACACACACAGACACACACATGAAGAAAATATCCAGCCATGCGCTGGAAGTAAAAACTGGCTCCAATGAGGCAGTGGGTTCCTGATTTGCACCTTCTGCCAATCTCCCTGGTGTGAATACCAACACTACGGCTGATTTCAAGATATCACCCAGAGTCAACTAGCTTGCAAATTCCTGAAAATTAAAGAGAACACTCCTGAGTCAACATGAGTTAGCTTCAACATATCACTGAAAAGCTCCTTCCTTACTTAAGACTGCTATTTGGAGATTGCATTCAAAGTGGGAGTTTTAGTGGGGAGTAGGGGAGAGATGACACAGTAGAGGAAAAGGAGACTCAATTCTTGTGAATGCTGTGAACACTTGCAATTTATTTTGGCCTTCATGTAAAAGAAAGAGAAGTACTCAAATAATCAGCATGTACTACTAAGTAACATCCAATTCACATTTTAGGGACTCTGTGGACATGTACCTGAATACAGTCTATCTGAATAGCTGTGCTAGAATTTATTCCGACCATTCAGTCCCTTTTAAGTGCTCTAAGTTAAATTGGTGACCAGAGTCAAGTTTAAACACTGGATCCCAGGGGACGGATAAAATCACTTCTTTGGTCATAAAGAACTTAGGCCTAACTTGGGAGAAAAAGGAACCATGATTTCATAAACCATTCTGACTACAGAAATTGAACTGAAATTTACTGCTCAATTTGGTCTTGTTTAAATACTGGTATATTACTTTATGATTTCAAATAAACGTAAGGCAACTTCATTGCCTTACCCTCATTTTTGAGAATGATAAAATATAACCCAAAGCTAAGAAGACAAACTAGAAGGAAATGGTTTCATCATATTCTAGCTTCTGTTACTTTTCATGTATCAACAATCGACTGACTTTAAGCAAAGTGATCCCCTTATCCTTTCACAATCCTTTAAAATAAAATGCCTTGAAAGCAGAATAAATTAACCCTATACACTGAGTTCTAGACATCCCACACATATCCTTGATGAGCAGGAATATTTTACTACCTTTTCTACGATGGGAAGGAGTTTAAGTACTTACTTTCTGAATTACTCCTTTACAGTCATGAGACAAGGCCAAGTTGGAAAGGAACATGAAGACCATCTGCTGGACTGTGGGGTTCTCAAGAGGCACCTGGGAAGCCAACTTCAGGATACACAGCATCAAGGAGTTGCCGGGGGCTCCTCTGTACATAGCTAGAACGGGATACTGTCCAGAACTTGACCAGCAAAGAGAACTGCAACCTTAAAAACAACAACTCATCACAACATCCTCTCAGTTTCACTGTTCAGTTCAGAACAACCTCAGTTGTAAAGCACATCAGTCTATCGCGTGACATGAACCTGCAGAATGTACATCAGCACCGAGGCTGGTGTTGTCCATAGCCATAGTGGGCTACTGTTCTCACTAAGGGACCAGGATCATAACTGAGCATTTAAAAACACTAGGGGTAGCCCTGGCCGGAGTGGCTCAGGGGTAGTGCAGCAGCCCTCAGACAAATGGTTATGGGTTCAATTCCTGGTCAAGGGCATGAACCTGGATTATAGGTTTGCTCCTTAGCTTCGCTCAGGCAGGAGGCAAGCCATCAGTGCATCTCTCCCATATTGATGTTTGTTTCTCTCTCTCTCTCTCTCTCTCTCTCTCTCTCTCTCTCTCTCTCTCTCTCTCTAACTCCCCCCTACCCCACCCTCTCCCTTCCACTCTCTCTTAAAAAAAAAAATCAATGGGAAAGGATTAACAAAAAAACAACAAAAAACCCCACCATACATTACATTTATTTTTTTATGAAGAATAAAATAAGCATGATAGGTTTTTAAAATAGTTCCGAAATAAGACATCTAATTAAATAGGAGCAGCATTATTAGAAATGGGAGGTAACTTGATCTAAGGCATTTGTTTTACAGAAGAGAAAAAAAGAAGCACAATAATTCTGCGGTGGGGTGGCAGGACAAATGCTACAGCCATAGATGCTAGAGGAAGGCACAGGCTTGGAGAAGTCAACGACCTGCTCAAAGTCATACAGCCCACAAGCAGCAAGAGCTGGCAGTGGCATCAACTGGTTTTCCAGGGTCTCATGTCTTCTCAGCAAATTATACAACCATGTGGGGCTTATCAAGGGAAAAAGATCATCACGAAGAAATCAGAAATACATCTGACTATACTGCAACATGAACCAAAAGTTAGTTAACTTGTGAAGGCCAGCTTAAGTATAACTAGACCAGAGTCAAACTCCTTCTGTAAGATAAGCTCATGCAAGGCCAGCAAACCCAAATAAGCACATTGATCTTTCTTGTGTGCACACTTTACAGCAGGATCCAACACCAATGTTTCCATTAACTGTTACATAAAACTGTCACCAATGATGCAATTTTGCTTGGAAGCAAATCAAACAGGAAAATAGAAAGTTTCTTCCTAATCACATTCTAATAGTTACATCAATTTTAAGTATGAAAGTACTGCAGATAATAGTTTTAAAAGATTGATATTAGAGTAAATGTTTTTGCTCAATATTTAGCAACTGAATTCTTTTTTTTCTCTTTTCTTCCCTTAGCCCTAAGTTAAAGAGGAAGGGTAGGGTAGAGAAGGTGATATGGAGACAATACACTTCACCCACAATGACAGTTCAGCAACCTGAAGGTCGTGTAGGTCAGTTTGTGTTGGCCACTGACAAGCTGAGCAGACTGCAGCTCCCGAGAGGAGGCCAAGGCCAGTCAGACTATCAAGGAGTCAGATAATCTTCACAATGGGTGGTGACGACACAGGCTCAGGACTGTTCTGAGTTCTAGTTCTTTCTCTGATTATCTTTTGCTATTTGGAGAACCAGCTGCTGAGCTGCTGAATGTTGATAGAATAAAGTGCACAAACTTGCCAACCAGTTAAACCTGACATTTATGACCCTAACTTCCCAGTGGAAAATTCACACCACCAGCAACCCACTTTACCTCCCTACCAGGCTCTCCTTCTCTCCACTCAACAGCCACTTCTCACCTTCCCATCTCTTCTCAAATCATTTCTACCCTATCCCTCTCAGTCTCTAAAAATGCATGGCCCGTAGGAGGCACTCAATAAAATGTTGTGAAAGGAATGAATGAAAGAGGCACCCCAACTGCTACCAAACCAACAGAATCTAGAACTACCTTTCATCATACCAGTGTCCTACTCTCACATCTGTAAGAGTTTTAACTTTTACCTGATTTTTAAGGTCTTATAGCATAATTTTCCCTCTCAATTTTCCTATTAAATTCAATTTCCCACTGATATAATCAAGCCAGTTTCTCCCTCTCAATTCCCTGAGCTGTGTGATAACTTCCTATCTCAACAGACATACTAACATTTCTGTCTGTTCTCATGATACCTACAAGAAAGTATGCCTTTAACTAGCACACCTTCAATAAGGAGAAACACTCCAAACTATGTATTCATTTTCCCAGTCTACTTTCACAACGTTACATAAAATTAGTATTTTAGTAGATTTTATTACTGGAAGGCAGTATTGGGTCTATTTACCATTTGGAAAATTTGCTGTATAGACACAAAGTAGCTGCAGGGCAATTTGCATCAATGAATCATCCATCAAAAACCAGGGCCAGAGAGAGTGCAAGACAGGGACAAGATGAGCTTCAAGAGCTGCTTCCTGTAAAGGAAAGGAAATAAGGACAGCATTAGTCTGAATGTGGCAAAATATAAAATTAAACCAAGTCCAAAACCATCATCCCCAACATAAGGAGACAGCGGCCGAATTTATCTTTGCTCTGATGGTGCGAGCTGGCTTCAAAGCTCTTGTCCCCAGACTGCCCTGGGAGCCTGGCAGCATCAAGAGGTCCCTTCCACCCTGAGATGGCCAGGATATACACCTTTGGTAAGAAATGCAGAAAAACAGCCCAGCTGGAGTGGCTCAGCAGTTGAGCACTGACCAGGAACCAAGAAGTCACAGGTTTGATTCCTAGTCAGGCACAAGCTCAGGTTGCAGGCTTGATCCCCAATGGGGGGGTATGCAGGAGGCAGCCAGTTAATGTTTTTCTTTCATCGATGTTTCTATCTCTCTGTCTCCCTCCCTTCCTCTCTCTCTGAAAATCAATAAAAACACATTTTAAAAAAAGAAATGCATAAACAGCTTTGAACACGTCAGGTAAGCAAGAGGGTGCCATCTCACATACTGAATAACTGTAAATGCTCTGACATGGTTAAGAAATGGGATTTTCTGGTAAAGTAAACATTTTGATAGACGAGTTCTTCCTCCCCCTCTGTGTGAATGTGTGTGTACCCAGATCTGGTATATGTGGACAAATAGAAACAGATGTATCAAGGGTAGATTGCTGCTTTTAAGTCATCTGAGTATAGTAAAATTCACTTAAAATTAAGGTGACCAGATTTTAATATTGGTAAAGCGGGACACCATTGACCGCTTGACTGACAAAAACTGTATCTTTCCTTCCCATTCTCCTGCTGTTCCCTAGCTTGTCATGCATTCTATCCAAAAATCGGGACTTTTTTAAAACGCCGCGGGACGTGGGAAAAATTGTTAAAAATTGGGACTGTCCCACCAAAAGCGGGACGTCTGGTCACCTTACTTAAAATAGCATGTTAAATCAAATTCTTAAGTAATTCGTAGTTTTTATTACAAAGATCAGTTACCATTGGGAAAATTCTATTTGCAGCAAACACAGCCATTTTAAATGAACCGGAATCAGTAGCCAATTTGCAGGCCCGTGGGCACACAAGTGGGAATAATATCAATACACACAACCTACAGAATTTTATGCAACATCAATGGCAGAAGAGAGTGGGAAGTTACTCCCAGCCATTCCCATGGTCCCCACTCCTCCTGAGGTTGGGCCTGAACACAGCCCTGACTGCAGCAGGTGACCTTGCTTCTGTTAAGGCCGAGATAGAAACAAGCAGGTGCAAGCTCCTTCTCTACTCCGCATTCTGTCCTCATAGTTCACCTGTGTTTTGCCCACTCAGCCATCCTGCCTGGCAGAGAGGAATGGCAGCTCCTGTGCTGGAGACTGACATGTCCATCTGTGTTCTGGAACTCAGCCCACCTGCCCCTCAGGGCTCTTGATCCATCAATTAGTTCTTTTCTCCCTGACTCTTTAATAACTAGTCCCTAGTTTGATTTCTTCACATTCAATTTACAGAAAAACAAACATACAGACTAACTTCCTTTAATGCTATGTGTCCTAAGTTAGAATGCTGCTTCTAGACCAAGCTTCTAGAAAGAATACCCTCACTGCTGTCACTGCCCACTTCTTACTTAATCTTCAGCTTACTTTGGCATATTTTCTGTCCTTGATACTAAGAAGGCCACATCCATCTTTGCAGTTACGAAACCCTCATCTATTAAAGGCCTTTTTTCCTTTACCTCCTTGGATCCTCTCTAGCCTGGATTATCTCCTAACTCTCTCCAGCATTCCCTTCTCCATTCTTTTCTTCATTATATTCTCCGAAGATATGTCCTGGACTTTCACTCTACACTCTCCTGGGAAATTTCAACAACAGTCACAGCAACACACACCACCTATGCACTAACCTCTAACATCCCAAACTGCTTCACCCTTCAGAGCCCTGAACTATGTATCTACTGATGACCAGCCATGTTCTACCCAAACGTCCCAGACACTGTGCTAAAGTGTCAGACCTGAACATGAGGCTCTCTCACACCCATGCTCGTTCTAGGATGCACAATCTAGATCAAGCATGTCCAACTCAAAGGCTAACATGAGCCAAATAAACAAGGTTTAAGATTATGTGGGCCACAAAAAAACAAAAGCTCCCATTTTCATAGAAATGTAGATTTATTTTGATAGAGACATGATGAATTCAAAGGGCTGAAATAAATGAGTAATCATTAACATAAAATAGAACATTTAAATAAAAATTAATGTTTTTTCTTGAACATTAACTTACCAGACACTGAATAACTGCATAAATCAATAACCGTAACGCAAATAAACCTATTTTTCTTGTTCTCTGAAAGCAAAATATTTCCTGTTGCGCACACCAAACAAGTCAGTCCAAGACTAACGATGTGGCATTCAGCTGCTAAAATATTCACTTCTAGTATTAGGGAGAGAAATGGTGCGCCTGCGTGTAAGGTGTGTAAGGGAAATGAATGCAACATGATTATAGTAATCAGTCATTAACGAACGTTGTAGTTCATTATTAATAATTATATACAACTAGGGGCCCGGTGTACAAAAATTTGTGCACTCAGGGTGTCCCTCAGACCAGCCTGTGCCCTCTCACAGTCTAGGACCCCTCGGGGATGTCTACCTGCTGGTGTGCCTGGCCAGCCTGAGTGAGGGGCTGATGACTGTTTGCAGGCTGGCCAAGCCTCCCAGTGTGGACCCTCACCCTATTGGGGTGTGACAAGCCTGGGTGACAGGCTAAGGGCTGTTTTCAGGCTGCCCACAGTCCCTTCAGGTTTTGGGTCCCTACTGGGGTACCTGGCCAGCCTGAGTGAGGGGCTGAGGGCCGTTTTCAGGCTTTCAGGCTATCCACAGCTCCCATTGACCCAAAGTCCCAGTGAGGCTGGCTGGAATCAGGTTTCTGGGGTTTATTTATCTTCTATAATTGAAACACTGTTGCTTTGAGCCGAGGCCTAGGCAGGTAAAGAAGCCTCCTGTTTGTTTCTGCTCCGTGGTTTCTACCCTGTTTGCCCGAAAGTAAGACATCCTCCGAAAATAAGACCTACTTACAGTTTTGCCTCTTGCTGAAATATAAGGCACCCCCCAAATAAGACCTCCCCAAAAATAAGACCCCTCCGATAATAAGGCCTCCCCCGAACATAAGGCCTCCCCGATAACCAGCCCCCGCAAAGCTACCATAACTCTGAACTCTGGGCCGTAGTGGCGGGCGCCGCCACGCAGCTCACTGTTGGCCACAGTGTAGACGGAGCAGACAGGAAATGCGAGGTCTCTTTTAATCAGAGAGCCCGCACTGCCGCCAGCACAAGCTGCCGCCTGCTGCTCACTCTGCCCTGACGGAGTCTGGCTGACTCACAACTAGACAGTGAGTCTCGCGGGACAGGAGTCGGGCACATTGTGTGGACACACAGGTAATAAATTTGCTTTTTTTTGTTCAACAATAAATGTGTACCGTATTCTTCTTCATGGAAAAATAAGACATCCCCTGAAAATAAGACCTAGCACATCTTTGGGAGCAAAAATTAATATAAGATACTATCTTATTTTCGGGGAAACGGTATAATTGAAACATTGTTACCGTGAGCACAGGCTCAGCCACCCTAGGCAGGCAGTTGCAACGGAAGCCTGCTGTTTACTCTAGCTCCGTGGTTGCCAGCCGCCATCTTGACTGGGTTAATTTGTATACAGCCACTCCGATTGGCTGGGGGGCGTGGCTTAGGAATCCCAGAGAGATGGTTAATTTGCATATTACTCTTTTATTAAATAGGGTATTATAAAAATTAAGTTACAAAATTTTATTAAAATGTTCCTTACATACCATTATATTGGCTGGGCCACAAAAATACTTGTTGTGGGCCACATGCAGCCCGAGGGCCGCGAGTTTGACATGCTTGATCTAGAGTCTTGAAATCACTCTACTTTTCTCCTCCTTCTCAGATTTACTCCCCACCCTCCTTCCTTCTTCTACCTGCATCATCATCTCTTGCCTGAACTACCACTGCCTTACCTTTAACCTTGTCCATTGTTTAATTCATTTACTTCCCAGTCACTGTGACCACCCTAGTATGAAAACTCCTTAATGTTACAAGTACACAGACACTGGGGTAGGGTGAGGGTAGATCAATCAGTGAAATTCCATATGAGTGGCCAACAGTTAGTAATGGGAGTATAAGTTGGAGTAGAAAAGAAATTAAGAATCTTTGCCTCATCAAACTTTATTTATACTCAGGAATAATCTAAATATTCTCTTTTGGATTTATTCCTTATCAACAACTTAGATATGCAGAAGTAGTTTGGCGTTTTTATAGTTGGCTAACAAGTTAACATCTTCCAAATCCAGAAAAGCAGGTCTGACCAGGCCTTCCCTGAGTCATGGAGGAATAATAGCTGCATCCAGGCTCGACACTCTGTAGCACAAGGGATCTGAAAGTTAATAAAGGTCACTCTATCCTGAGCAAAAAGTTCATATGTGGGGGATTTTAATGAAATGCGTAAGTACTTAAATTCCATCAAACTTTGGAAGTACAAATTATCAGTCATGTGTCTTGGGCAATCATTTAAGACGGCTTAAGGATTATGTGTTCAAGGTGTTCATTTTCCAAATACTGTGTGCTTTCCAGCTTTATCCCAAGTAAAAGCAAAAAAGCATTTTTAAAGGAAGCTATTGAAATTTCTTTGTCTTACTCATTTTCCGTGAGAAAGCCAGTGCTTCAGAGAGCTTTATCACTATGACCAGGGTATAGAGACACTGCATCCTGTGCAGTGCATCGACAGGCTTTCAGGGGTGGCATGGGCACTTAGAGGTCCCAAAGTGGGGTTGAGTCAATGTGCAGGGGGGAGCCCTGGAGCTGGAGGGATGAGCTTCCCGAGATGGACAAGGGGAATAGGGCCATGCTCGGCAACAGCGGGCAGCATTTTCAGCTCAGAAGCGGGAGACACTCACCTCCACTTACTCCCTTGAAAGCTGTCTGAAAAAGTCCTGCCTTAGAAGATAGGCACAACCATTCATTCCATCTCAGAAAAAAGCCAGTGAGACACATAACAGGGAAGAAAGAGGCTTAAGTCTGTCTGAGCAGTTACCACACTCTCATCCAAAGTCCAAGTTTCAGTGACAAAGCTAAAATGCTGCCATAAGCAAGAACTGTCATCAGTGCTGAAGAATAAGATCTGAGAACACGGAGTTCCAAGAACAATCAACAATGCATCTAACACTAAAGTTTTCTATTTTCCTGCCTACATCATCTCAGAGAGAAATTAAACTGCTATAAAAATCTGAGAAGTAGCGCTACTTACTTTACCTTCTTCATTCCGATAGAGACAGTTTCTCAGAAGCTGCATGGCAGTGCTTAACTCTTTAACAAAGCCATCCTCCTGTTCAAAGAGAAGCAGTTGAAGAATGTGAGCACAAGGGCATGTTCCACCTTTATGTACAGCATTCCTTCCCTTTGGTCCCATTACCAATGCAGCCACGTGCTCGCTGCCCTAAACACCATCACTTTGCAGGCACTGACAAGGTAATGATCTCTGAAAGGTGACCGTATCTCAAGAAGTGCATCCACCATGAAAAAGCCATTTCTGTTCTATCGAGCATGGAGGAACTGAGATATATAATAAGCTCCATGCTCCCTCTCAATAAAATGAAGCAGGAACTGACTGGTTTTCAATCATATCAGTGCTGGCTGACTTTCTCCAGGATGAAGTAAAGGCCTCTGCAGGGAGAGGAGAGGAGGCAGGAAAAGAAACTGCGCACACCTAATACCTTGTGTCAATACAACTATTACACATGGCTTTCAGTGTCTAATCAAATGCAGCAGAAACTAGTTACTACATAAAGCATGCTCTACTGGCCTTGGCTATATAGATACATGTATATTTGTGTTCATAAATATCCACATGTCCATTTTCTCAAGGAGCTATGGGGCAGATCTTTTTAATCAGAGTTATTATTATTAACAGTTTTTATGTGACAGCAATGGCTATTTTGAGTTTATATGGACATGCCATTTGAGCCCAGCAGACTCAATGCTAGAAAGAGACACTCAGACATCACGGAAAGTAATAAACAGAGGTTAGGAATGTCAGCTCTCCAACCACCTGGAGCTGGGCAAATACTGGCTTTATCAATTACTAGTTATGTGACAGTGTTGTTATGAGTGGACACAGGGTAGTGAACAGGAAGATGTTAGAACAGTGCCTGGCACAGTGAGTTACAGCTCATGCCTAGTGTGCCTGTGCTCACTGTGAAAAATCTTCTTTCAGTTGTACATAAAATTTATCATGCACACTCTAAAATGTTTACAACTATATAATATATACATTTCATTTAAATACACACACACACACACACACACGCTAACATAGAAATCACATTAATTTATCGGTGCCTTCTAAATCAGACACTCATTTCAACCAGATGTTGGTGTCATTTCTAAGCACAAGGGCACTGGCGAGAGGATTCCCTATGCATGCCGAGTTCTAGAATCTGCCACCTTTTTCCTGAGCACGGCTTTCCCTGGCCTCAGGGAATCGAGGCTCAGCTGGGCACTGATGTGCTTCATCTGTTCAATGCAGTTGTCGATGAGATCAGCTGAAAGACAAGAACCAGAACTAGCGAAAGGATATGCCATTTCCCAGTAAGCCATCACCACATGTCAATCAAATTCTCAGAAACTACATTTTACTCCTGACCAGCTCCATGTCAGTATTTTCAGAATAGTGATTCATTATTCATGTCAGAATAATGAATCATGAGGAAAATGTAAGAGAACTAATATGATAAAGCCTACTTGTTTTCAAATTATTACAATACTCCCCAAATCCAGTTACTTTCTAAGGAATGCGTAACTGGTTTCAGTAGCAAATCACAAGTGAAATTAGTGGACTTGATGGTGCTGTTACTGTCCTCCAACTCTAAGGCCAGTGTTCTCTCCTTCCAGATGAGAAACTGCAATTGTCTAAGGGGAAATTCATATTAAAATACAGGTTCATCTAGTGCTATTGTTGTCACCATCAGAACTATGTGGTGTGCTTTTTATTTTCAGGTATGTAACATATGCTTGTGGTCACTAACATTATTATAAAATTGAGTGGTGTTACTTATTAAGCCTCTATAATATTTAGCTATTCTCTCGAGTAGAAATATTGCACAAAAAATAGTCTACATGTGTAATCTTTTTATTTTAAAAGTAATGCACATTTAACTATTTTTTAGTGACCCTGACAGTGTAAGTTTTTTTACATTAAGAGTCCATAAAAAGTTAAAACAAGCAAGCAGTTTGTTTTACTGAATTGACATATGGCATAGAAACACACGGTGGTCGGGCGGCCCACCTTTTAAAGCGAGCTTCTGAGCCCTCCTACTGACAGCCAGCAGCGACAACAGCACGTTTGCAGCCACCCTCTTCAAGGCATCTTGGGAGGGTTTCCCTTCATAGCACTGTGAAGACAGCAGAATACCTGCACGTTATGTCCCCTAAATCTAGGCCACCTGCCTTTCTCCCCGATCCCCCATTCACCCCCACCAGGGATTTTCATCGGTGCTGCTACCCTCCTATGCTGAGTAAACATGATCAGTCACACTACAGAATGCCCACATTCTGGATGTGTCTGTCTGTTGCCCTGTGAAGATTTTCTCGTTTTCGCTCTTCTGTGCTTCCCATTTACTGGTGTTCTAGCTCTGAAGACCTGACTCAATTCAGGTGAAATCTTTTGTGATACTATTCTCATGTGAGTATATGTGCACATTTTATTACAATTTCAAGAGGTTCATCAATTCCAGCATCTGAATCAAGAAGTTCACAAATTGATTTCTAAATATTAGGTATTTCAAATTTTATAACTTTCCCTTCTACCAGTAATTTTCAAAATGATCCAGCTTTAGAATGTCACGATTAAAATTGAGCTTAAATGTTAACCTGACATAAAATGTACGACAGCATAATTACTAGACGCAACTCCACTTTCACCTGGGGCTTGTACTTGGCAATGTGACAGGCGGCACGCGCCTGCAGAGAGGGGCAGTGATTCCACCTTAGACATCTCAGGCTGCTGCCCCCACAGGCAGATCTCTATCTGGCCAGTGGGTTAGATGTTAGATGCCTGGGGCCAGGGGTGCTTGATAAAGATCATGCTGAGTGTAACCAGGAAGAAGGGGGGAAAGGCAGGGAGTTATAATAGGATGATGAAATAATTTGGAGTAAATCCTATAGTCACCATGAGAATCCTAATTTGTCTATAAACTCCATCTTCACTAATAATACGAAAACTGGTCTTCTCTACACATACTTAGTGAAACTGCACATATTAGTAATTTGAGAAAAACCAAACTGATCTCGCTGGAAAGTATTTCTCATCTACTAACTGTAGAATGAAGATACAATTCTTTTTTTTACTTTGTCTTAAACTGGCCTGGGCCCTTTAACAAATATCACATATTCATGTCCTACAGTTTACATGCACAAAAAGAATATGAATTATTAGGAAACAGTTTAAATAACTGGTTAATGTATCCATATCCACATAGAATACTTTATATATTTCATAATTTGGAAGAAATGGAGGGGAAAATTAGCTAGTCATTAGGAAAATCATTGAGGTATCCTGTGGCTCATTTGCCTGGGCTTCATTTTCCTTGACCAAGAAGGTAACAGCAAAAGATTATAAACAGTAACTTCTATAATATTGTAAAAAGTTTAGAGAAAAATAAAGGCATGGTAAACTGAACAAATTCCTACACGTTTCTTCTACATGCATTGCTTTAACTTGATTGGTCATCCCTGTGTGGATCCATGTTTATCACAAGTCTAATCGTAGTTCTTTGAAACATGCAAGAGAAAGTAGCTGGGGAATAAAACAGCCAGCCTGCAGGTCTCTGAATTCACTCAGTCAGCACTGGCTAGAGGGACCAGCCATGGCTGTGGTCAAAGCTCCCATAGTTGCTGGCATGCTGGCATGAACAGGGGAGGGGTCAGCACGCCACCCTCATTGAGGGAAAGAAATCTATGTTGGCTCCATGAGTCATCAAACTCCCTGAAGAAGAGTGCGTCTGTGAGAGCCAGGACCACCTTCCCAGAAAAAAGTGCTCCACCAGAGCCAAAGTTCCAAAATTAATAATGCTTTGGATAGTTGGGGGAGGACTTTTGTCAAGATGTAGATTTGAGTTTCCTGTTACTATATACTTTCAGGTACAATATGGGGCTCAATTAATCATTGAGAATAAAACCTCTTGTTCTGGTGGAGAATGAGATCAGTGGAACAGTGTCCAGTTTGGTTTTAAATGAAGAAAATTTGAGTGGAATGAGTAGGGTCATTGCTACAGAAAAGCTGTGGCCTCCTGAGAAGTGACATTGAGAAATGCTCTGAGGTCTTTTTTCCCCCTAGAGATCCAGTTTCCGAAGGAGCTGCTGGAGAGACAGAAGAGAAAACATCAAGAGACGCCTTATTAGACTCCTTATCATTGCTCAGAGGCAACCATAGTCTGTTGGACAAGAGACCAACTCCTGTGAGGAGCCCCATGTCCCCTCCCAGGCAGGTCTGAGCTGGCCGGGCAGCTGCCCTGTCTCTGTCTGCCTGTCTGCATTCTAGCTTGCTCAAGTCTGCTGTGCACAGGGAGTCCTGCCAGAGGATCTGTATCTGCAGGATGCTCTCAGGCAGAAAAGGGCAAAAGTCCTCACATCCTAAGCCGCAAAGGGATGGTAGCAAGTCAGTGGATAGGAAGCACCGTCTGCTCACTCGGAAACGGAATACCTCAACGTGAGAATGGACTACAGTCCCACCTCTCAGTGAGAAGACAAAAGCAGGATGCCACATGGTTACTGCAAAGGAGGATTCTTAAAATTGGAAAGTATGATAATAACTTCTACGTGAAAACACAGTTGTGCCACTTAGGAAACATTTGTTTTCAAGATTAATCTATTTATAAAATAACAATATTTTACAGTGATATTTGGTTTCTGTTGAAACAAAAACCTTGGTTCATATTTTAGGATTACAAAAAAATAATTTAAAAGATAAAACAGGTATCAGAGCTTGGAAGGGGGGCATTTTATCGCACATGTGACAACCAGGTCTGCCTACTTCTATATACATAACCCCCTTGAACACATGTAATCCTATTAATAAAAGCCTGTGTGGTCATGACGCCTGCAGACCATAATGACTGATGACCAGGAGGCTGGGTGTGCAGGAGCTTGACGCTGCATGCGGGGTACAGAGGCGGGTCCCACAGCTCCAGACTACCTCTTTGGGGCAATCCATTGAGGAGCCCTGGATGGGTGGGCAGGGCCTACCTGTTTGGGGCGATCGATCTTGGGGCTCTCGCACTTTGAGAAGGCACGGGCCAGGCTAGGGGACCGGCTTCCCCCTGCCCCTGCCCTCATAGTGCATGAATTTCACACACTGGGCCTCTAGTTCATTTATATAAATAAAATGTCACTTAGGTGAACGTATTTTCAAAGATATTAACATAGCAATAAATTGTGAGTTAAACCTTTATCTCCAAGGTATATCCAGTGGCCCTATGACAAACTATTGTGTTGAACTGCTGGACTTATATCACTAATACTTCATTCTGAATTTTTACATCATATTCTGGTCAACATTAGAGGTAGGAGCTGCATTGGAAATAATTTACCTTTATATACTCTTCTGTTATTTCAATGTTCATGAGTACTAATTACTTTTTAAATCAAATGATTAAAAATATTTTTATAAGACCAAGACTGAAAGTAAAGTGTTTTATTTTTGTTTTGTTTTTGTATTCTCACCCAAGGATATGTTTATTGATTTAGAGGAAAGGAGAGAGAGAAACATTAATCGGTTGCCTCCTGTATGTACCCTGACAGGAGATCGAAGCCACATCCTAGGCATGTGCCCTGAGTGGAAATCGAACCCACAACCTTTTAAGGTATAGGATGACGTTCCAACCAGCTGAGCCACCTGACCAGGTCTGAGAGTGAGAGTACAGTTTTTAAAAAATCAAAAAATCACATACCTGAATAATGGTTTCAGTAAGTCGATCTAAAGACTTCTGGTTTTCCTGAGTTTTATCAAGAAGTGAAGCCACTGTTGAACTGGGGCATGAATCTGTTTTATCTTTATCCCGAAGACATCTCTTTGCTTCTTCAGTCAAGAGAATAGAAAGGAACTGTAGGCTGGCAGTGCAGAGAGAGGGGTTGGTAGTAGACAAACCCACACATTTGCAGAACATATCTAGAAAAGAGGATAATTCCATATGTAAATATTTGAAAATTTCCTCCAAAAAAAAAGTGAACGAGACAGATCTGATTAATTTTTAATTAAGTAAAGTGATCAGTAGTTCAAATATCACAAGAATAACTCTACTATTTAAAAGTAATTTGAATAGTACTAAGACAACATATTGAATCAAGGAATCTCCTTAATTTTTGTTTCATCCTTTTTATCTGAGCTCTAGCGTTAACTTTTTAATTTTTATTTCAGTGTTAATTTAAAAAAGGTTAACGTAGCCCTAGCTGATTTGGCTCAGTGAATAGAGCATCGGTCTGCAGACTAAAAGGTCCCGGATTCTATTCCGGTCAAGGGCACATGCCCAGGTTGCAGGCTCAATCCCCAGTAGGGGGCATGCAGGAGGCAGCTGATCAATGATTCTCTTTCCCTCTCCCTTTCTCTCTGAAATAATAATTAAAAAATTAATGTAAATATACTCTCAAGTATCTAGATTACCACCTTATAAGCGTGACTGTGTTTCCACTTTCAAACATGTTGATGCCAACCAACTTAAAGCAAGACTTAGTATGCAGTGTTGGACCGACGCAAGAACCATGGTTTAACAGTAGCTCTGAAAGAGCAGAGTGAGATGAACCCATCTGCAAACAACAGAGTGGAAAGAACAGGCAAACCATCTCAGAAGAACCTACACTGAACCAGTCATTATTCATTTCCTATTGTGAGCACTGATTAATTTAATCAAAAGAACATTTGCTTCATTACATTAATTTTATTAATTTGATAACCCTGGTTTATAATTTTATTGTCTTACTTTTATATTATTTTGGATTCATACTTGTGTAAGAGTTGTAACCATAAGAATTTCTACCTAGATTTAGACTATAGGAATTTTTACGTTCTTAAGTAACATAAGAAAAATAATTTAATCAACAGTGGGGTTTCATGAGAATTCTGTTCATGTACAAAATGTCCTATACATTTGTCAAGTTTGAGCAAAGATTATTACAGACGTTAAGTTATTAAGTGACCAAGAGGTATTTTAAATGTATATGTGTACATGAAATAGAGAAAAAAAGCAAGCAAAAACTATTAACTCCATAGCAAGGAATATCAATGATAATTTTTATTAGTTATGATTTCATTAACATCACTATTATCAAAGCTAACTGTTCACATAGTATGTTACTTTTGATTAGCACCATTATCTAAAATTCTCCGTGTGTTTTGCAGAAAGACTTTGAATTTAATATGTCTTTATTTTATCACTAGAGAAAGAGTGTCAGGTCAACAGGCTTAAATCAGGGTCAGCAAATTTTTTCTGCCAAAACCCAGAGAGTGAATGAATATTGTAAGCTCTGTGGGTCATGGGCCTTTGTCACACTGCTTGACACCACCACCAAGGCAGCAGAGCAGCCTGAGCAGTGAGGGTACGAGTTCAGTGTAGCCATGTTCCAGTAAAAGTATATTTACACAACAGGTGATGAACCAGGCAGACCAGCTGGCTGAGGTGCCCTATGAGCCCCATAAAGCACCTTCTTTATAGTAGTATTCATGAGTCAGGTGGTAAATAAACCCCGTGGATGCATAAGGAAAATCTCAGTCTCACTCAATCAATCAATCTCTTCTAATATTTATCTCTTTTAACAAAATAATAATCTCTAAATGGATGCTATTCCCCTTAGAGTAAACTCAGAACTCCTATATCGAGGAATTTAACAATTCCATTTCTTATTGAACATGTATTTCCCTATAAATCTTACTTCAGAACTACACTCTGGTTAAAATATATATCATCCATTTAATTTTACAGAATGACCAAATGATAAAATAAAATGTGGAAACAAGTCAACTGAATTAGTGATAACTTGGAAACTTAAATTTGATTATGAACACTTTTAAACTGGTTATTTTAAAGTAACACAAATGTTACTTATAAACAGTTATGTAAAAAAGGCTCCTGCTAAGCAAAAATTTAGATGAGACTTTATGAAAAATTAAAGACAGTAGTTATTTTAAAAATAATCATTTGTTTAAAAATAATAATTTATTTACTCTAGTCAGTAACTATTATATGGAAAACATAAAAATAACTACACTACATTTCTATGCTGTAAGAAAAGCCCCGTGACTTGAGATTAGACACCTTTACTAGAACTCTCCATGTGACTGTGTACACAAGATGCTATGTGCAGATTTACTCACACTAAATGCACATGTGAGGCAAGAGCCCAGTTTTCATGCCAACCCAAGAAAGCCTATCTCACTTTTATAATCATGTCATATTGTATCTTCATAATGCCACGGGCTTTTCTTACCTGTTTTGGTACCCTGAAATGTGTTTCAATTTTTCTAAAATTCACTTAAAGGGCTCAAGAGCAATACAAATGTCTTGAAGCAAGCACCTGGGTTTCTCTCTCATGGGCCATGCCATAATTACTTAATTTTAGAGCAAACATTATATAAAATCGTAAATAATGATTATCTTCATTTGTATGAGCAGAAGACCCCAAACCAGTGACAGCAGCTCCTTACCAACCACTGCCTCCCAGTGCTTGGCCAGACCCGTCGTGATGGGTGGCAGTGAGGCAGTTCCCGCTTTCCTCAGGAGTGTGGCCAGAAGGTTAAATAAATGTGTCCACGTCTGATAAAATGCCAATGCTAACTCTGCATCTATCAAGTTAATCAAGACATATCAAGTTATTAACACAAAGCAAAAGAACTTTTTAAAATACAAAACTCACAAGCCACTTCATTATATCTACTCTAATAAAAGAGTAATATTGAAATTAACCGTTTATCCGGGATGCCTCAGCCACACCCACCAGCCAAGCTATGCCCACTAGCCAATCAGAGTGGCTGTATGCAAATTGACCCAGCCAATATGGAGGCTGGCAGCCATGGAGTGAGTGATGGTGGGGGCAGGGCAGGCAGCTGTGAGCAGTGGCAGGGGAGCGGGTGGTGGCGGGTGTGGCCCGTCGGGGTGCAGTGTGAACCTATGCGACCTGGACAAGGTCCCCGAGATCCTGGAGTTCTTAGAGCTGCTGGGGCCAGACTATGGGGCCAGCTCTGAAGCGAGTGTCTTGCTCCCCGTGGAGTCTCTGGATGGGTTCCCTGTCCACGGCCCTGCGGGGGCCCTGAGCTGGAGCCTGGGCGTTTTGAGCCACCGGCGGCGAAGGGGGGAAGCCTACCATACCCCAAGCCCTGGAGCACCCTGGGCTGTCCTGTGACCAAGAAGCCATGCCTGGCTACAAGAGGGCACAGGCCGAGCTGAAGGACCCCCCGCCCCCGAAGTGCACAAATTTATTTGTGCACCAAGCCCCTAGTTTAAAATAAAAGGGATGCACTTGTCAAATATAATTTAGCATGAATTTATTTCAGTTATGTATTGCTTCTTAAACATCTCTCTCTTCCACCTTCCTATAGACAAATAAATACCCACCGGATATCTCCTCTTATTAAAGCACATTCAATAACAATCAGGAAATATGACAAACTGAATATTAAGCCATAACTTCAGAAGTTCTTATTGAGCACATTGTAAAAACATTGTTGGTATTACTTTGATAAAAGTGAAGGTTCTCCTGTTTTCTCTTCCCCTCTAGCAGCTTTGTGTTTACCAAGGTCATGGCAAAGAAGAGAATTTCCTTGAAGAACCAGAGAGTACTGCCCTACAAGAAAGCTATGGCACAGCAGAGGATCTGCAGTTTTGCCTATGGCTAACGATGGCCTAATGAACCTTCTAGGGCCGTGGTTGCTAATGTAGGGGACATGCCCCACAGGGGGACAATTCAAGAATGAGTTACTAACAGTGGATTTTTTGCATTTCTTATGGTTCTAGGGCCCTCAAATACAGTATATAAATACATACTATGACATATTTGTGCATTTCAGTTCTCTATTATGTTTTGAAACTTTATTTGCTATTTTTTCGTACCACTTTATTTTTTTTAACAATTTCTTAATGATGTCCTTTTGTTCTTTTATTTTTCTCTTTATGGATGCCATGTTCTTTGCAAGCTTGTTTAGACCAAGTTAATGGCCTTTTAGGCTTCCTCCACGTGAACAGGAGTTCCCTTTTTGAATCCTAAGGATTACATGTCACAAGGGGGCATTAGGATTTTAGAGATGCCTGTGTGGGGCATGGCCAAAAAAGGGTTTGGAGCCATGGTTCTAGGGTAAGAACAGCTAGTTCCTTCTCTCCGCTGGGCACATGGGAGCTGGAGGGCAGCCAGTATCATAGGACTGTCTTCTATGCCTGCACCACCAGCAGTCTCTGCCTGCTGCTATCTAACTCCATCACCATGCAAACCCAGGTGTTCTTCAGCACCCACCAGGCATCTGGAAATAGCAACCTCCAGGCAGTTTGGATAAGTATCCTTGGTATTCCTCTACCTTTTTGCTATTATCAGATCTATAAGAGTGTTTAGACATATGGTTTTTCATCACCAGCCCCATTAAAGATTAATTTCACAGATAGTATATCTATTGATGTACTATCTGTATATCCAGACTTTACACATAAAAAGACTAAGTGTAAAGCTTACTGATTTTATTCAATACAGGCTTAAGGGGGCCAAATAAAATATTTAAGTTGGAAGTTAAATTAAAAATAAAAAGCATGCCCTGGCCGGTTTGGCTCAGTGGATAAAGCGTTGGCCTGTGGACTCATGGGTCCCAGGTTCGATTCCGGTCAAGGGCATGTACCTTGGTTGCGGGCACATCCCTAGCGGGAAGTGTGCAGGAGGCAGCTGTTCGCTGTTTCTCTCTCATCGATGTTTCTAACTCTCTATCCCCCTCTCTTCCCCTCTGTAAAAAATCAGTAAAATATATATTTTTAAAAAATCATGTCCCGACTAGTTTGGCTCAGTGGATAGAGCATCGGACTGCGGACTCAAGGATCCCAGGTTCGATTCCGGTCAAGGGCATGTACCTTGGTTACAGGCACATCCCAGTAGGGGGTGTGGAGGAGGCAGCTGATTGATGTTTCCCTCTCATCGATGTTTCTAACTCTCTATCCCTCTCCCTTCCTCTCTGTAAAAAATCAATATATTTTTAAAAAATCATGATCTCTTTAAAAAATAATAAAAAGGCTATTAACATTTAACTTTATAACTGAACATCTTTTAAGATAATTTATTCCTATATTAGAATGCATCAAATTATATATGAAAATTGCAAATTAAATAAGTATATACTAAACATAACCAATTTTTATAGTATTCAAAATTTTTATTTTTCCAGAAAAAAAATGTTAATTTCTTAAAAAATATTTTAGCGAACTTTTAACTTTTGCTAAATAGGAGAAAGTAACTTTTAACTTAACCACTTACTAGATATGCATTCAGATATTACAGACATTTTCTTTTCAGCACTTGATATAATTAAATAGTAATATAGATACTAGTTTTATTTAATTCTCAAAGCCCAAGTCACACATAAAAGCAGCAAAATCAATGAGAACATCCACAAGGTAGTCAGTGGCAACCAAGATGCACAGACCACCTCTCGCCCTGTGACGTTGGGATCAAGCACTGAATCAAGTCCTCCAGTCGCAGCATCAGTTTTTTAACATTGATCTTGCATCTCCCTTGTATATCTTCCATGAGCTCAATTTGATGCTTCTCAAATGATACCCGAGAAAACTCAGTAAGAGAATTAAATACTGAGGAATGAGATTTTATTGGGTAGAGTTGAGCTTTGGAGGGCCACAAACCACTGTAATAGCTAGAATTGTTCTCCCATCCTTTCGTCCAATAATCAATTTTTGTTCCTGCGGAGAGGCAGGGGCGGGGGGGGGGGGGTGGAGTAGGTGATTTGAGAATGCATGGTCTAACCAACTTAGCTTAGTTAGGCCATCTCTGCCACATGTAAAATTTTCAGGTAGGAAGTTATTGTGCCTCTAGCATTGGAGTAATTTTAACACTGATGAGACACATAGGACTGGCTTAGCTGAGAATCAGAACATTCACATACCAGACCTAAAACCAAGCCAATCCATAAAATTCAAAGGACTAGATAGGAAGGAATGAAAAGGCAGAGAATTGTAAAATGACCAATTCTTTATTATATACCATTTTAGACAGGTATTACATATTAATTTTGATAACAATCTTACTTTTTAAAAAAAATATTTTTAGTGATTTCAGAGAGCAAGGGAGAGGGAGAGCGAGAAGCATCAATGATGAGAGAGAATCATTGATTGGCTGCCTCCTGCACGTCCCTTACTGGAGATCAAGTACACAACCCAGGCATGTGCCTTGACTGGTAATTTAATCATGACATCCTGGTTCATAGGTTGATACTCAACCACTGAGCCATACCGGTCAGGCCCCACTTTTTTTTTTTATCTTCTCTACTACTAAGTAGCATATTCAACTTTTCATCAGTATATTTTTCAATCTTTTCAGACCTCAAGAAAAATTTGATATTATATGCTAACTTGCTTATAATTCTTATTGCAAATGAGTTATTAGGTCATCTGGCCTTAGCAGAGTTTGTAAGAAATTTTAATACAGTTCATAGTACTTCCTCACACTCCATAAAGAACTTTACCCCCATTTATACTGACAACACACAGATGGTCTTTTATTACACCACAGACTTCCCTCAGGTGGTCTCCTGGCACCACTTACCACATCAAAGCTATAAAACACATTATAAAACGTTCTAAAACACTGGCAAAAAGCAACCTAAAATGTAACCATGAAGTCGATATCTAGTGCAGAATAAGATTTTTTCCCTCAATATTATTTACTTCCATGCTAAATTAAAAAAATAAAGCTTACCCAACAGATCTTTGGTGCATATGGTAAGAATTCGGATGATGTTTGTAATAAGAGGTTTCAGAAGCTCATCCTGAATCACAAGGTCAGGATCTACCAATAAACATGACTGCAAAAGCCTGGACAAAGATGCCAGGTACTCGAAGAGAAAGGACACCTATTGACAAAAGGAGATAAAGTGAAAGAAACATATCAGAGGGAAAGCCCATCTCAGTGATCGTGTATTTCACTTTTCTCTGCATTGTAAGTCACTTCTTTGTAAATAAGTTAATAAAAGGCTAAAAAAATAGTAATCATAATTTTCAAAGATCTTATATTGAACACATAGCAGACAAAGCATTATTTTTCTCATAAGCATATCGTTAATGGCCATATTAACCACCATCAACTATAATAACATCAAACCAGACAATATTTATAAAGTCAACAATTGAATTCCATTTAGAAAAAAGAAACCTTTAGAAAGGTTTATAAATATAATTTTTCAAGTAGCTAAATTGTAAAATCAATGTTCTGAATGAAGCAGAAAAGGGCATTCCAAAGCCATAAAGCCTATAATTTTGCAAAGAAATAAAGAAAAATGACAAAATACTCTTCAAGGTACATAACAGGGGATTGGGGGAGGTAGCCGAATGCTTAATTATTATTACAAATAAAATGCAAATCATTTGAAGTTTGTTCTCAATTATCCTTCAGCATAAAATTACTACTCTTAATTACAAAGGTAAAATTCAATCTTCCCCAATATTACCAATAAAACCATCTCTGGAATGTTGCATGTAATATTATAAGTATTAAAGGCCCAGTGCACCCTAAAGGATCAGGCCTAAACCGGCAGTTGGACATCCCTCACAATCTGGGACTGCTGGCTCCTAATTGCTCGCCTAACTGCCTGCCTGATTGCCGCTAACCGCTTCTGCCTGCCAGCCTGATCACCCCCTAACTGCTCTCCTGCAGGCCTGATCGCCCCCAACTGCTCTTCCCTGCTAATCCAGTTGACCCCAAGTGCACTCCCCTGCTGGCCTGATCACCCACAACTGCCCTCTCCTGCCAGCCATCTTGTGGGTGGGGCAGTCAATTAGCATATTCCCTCTTTTTTAAAATTTTGTTTTGTTGCTTAAAGTATTACAAAGAGTGTTAAATAAATCGCCGTTTTTTTCCCTTGACCTTCCTCTCTCCTCCTCTCCCTCCCAGTGTCTTGTGTCTATTGATTATGCTTATATGCATATATACAAGTCCTTCAGTTGATCTCTTAACTCCCCCACAACCCTTCTGAGCCTTCAGCTGTAGTTTGACAATCTGTTCAATGCATCCCTATGTTCACAGCAGCACAATTTACCATAGCTAAGATTTGGAAACAGCCTAAGTGCCCATCAGCAGATGAATGGATTAGAAAACTGTGGTACATCTACACAATGGAATACTACACTGCTGTAAAAAAGAAGGAATTCTTACCATTTGCAGCAGCATGGATGGAACTGGAGAGCATTATGCTAAGTGAAATAAGCCAGTCAATGAAAGAAAAATACCACATGATCTCACGTATTTATGGATAATAAAGACTATTATAAATTGATAAACATAAACAGATACAGAGGCAGAACAGCATTGAACAGACTGTCAAACTACAGCATATTCCCTCTTTATTAGATAAGATTAACTGACAAAAGTACTTTTTTTAAAAAAAATTCCCCGGCCCTAACCAGTTTGGCTCAGTGGATAGAGCATCAGCCGGCGGACTGAAGGGTCCCAGGTTTGATTCCGGTCAAGGGCATGTATCTTGGTTGCCGGCACATCCCCTGTAGGGGGCATGCAGGAGGCAGCTGATCAATGTTTCTCTCTCATTGATATTTCTGACTCTCTCTATTCCTCTCCCTTCCTCTCTGTAAAAATTCAATAAAATATATTAAAAACAAAATTCCCTGGATAGGCAAAAATTAAATAATAATCTGTGATGTCTCATTTATCCATTATCCCCAGGAAATGAGAGAGTCCACACAAATCAACTTCAGAGAGAAATTCTGAAGCACCTCTCTGTACAGGTGTGTACACACATACACACATTTTCCTCCCATCTCATTAACTTCATGTGACTGTTGTGAGAATTACATAAATGACAGAAATAAGCTCCTCACATATGTTTAGTATTATAATTACTCACTCATCCTACAAGTCCTAAATGAACACCTGCCATGGGACACGTGCTGTGTTGACACTGAAGACCCAATGGTATACACAAATCAGTCAAGGCCCTGCCTTCGTGGGGCTCTTCATAACTTCTGACTTCATCTGCCCTCATGTTCTGCACCAGCCCCTCTGGCCTTGCTGCTTTTTGGCCAAACATACCCCTGCTCTGTCCCACAAGACTAGCTTCCTCACTTACTTCAAGTCGCATGTCACTATCTGAAAGGCCTCCCAACCACCTTATGTGGAAAAACTACCCTCCCAACTATAATATCACTTCCCTTTCCCTGCTTTAGATTTTCTTCTTAGATGCCCACCAATGACATCATCAGGCATATATGGATTTTTTCTTGATCTTTGGTTTATTAACTTAGGGAAGATGCTGGTATACAGCAGGTCCTTGAGAAGACACATAAAGCAAACAGACACACAGACACTCACCTGAGCCTGCATGTGTTCCACCAGGGGTGGTGACAAAGACAGCGGGGCCTTGAGTTCCTGGACACATGTCTCTATGAGGGTGGCATCTGCAATACTGTTAGGACAGAAAAAGAAAACCCTCCAGATGATTAGTAGGCTTCTAACTAAAGATTAATTAGTCAGAATTTGAAATCTGAATGTAACCTTGAATAGAATTCAAGACAAAGGATTTTTATAAAGAAAGTCAATGTTTATAAAAAGCTATTGTGCAACACAGGAAAAGATCTTATCAGATAAATGTGGGAACCAAAGAATTCTGAAGAAAAATATCTAATGACATCTCATTAAAACATTACTTTTAATCCTTATATTAACCCCATTGAGTAGGTCATCAATGATACTCCAAAGAGTAACCTTCCCAAGGCTGCAACACGAGAGAGTAAATGACCTCTAAGTAGACCTAAAGTTGGACTGAATTAAATATCTAAGGCCTTTCTTACTAAACCATGTAACCAATAAGAAAATCAGAAAAAGTTATGTCATAGGCTTATTAATATTAGATAAATGAACCAAATCATAATTTCCCTAAATTCTACGAGAACACTTTCAGTCTCTATAACTTAATAACGCCAAATGAATTTTTTAAATGATCTTTCAACCCATGGACATTATTCTTATATGACCATGAAGGAGCTAAATCCCCAAACTCCTTCCTTTCAGTTAGAATGACCAAGGGGACTGAATATTCTTTGAGTGTGATGGAAGATAAGTAGGGCTTAGAGCCTCTGAATTTTACAAAATTAGAATTTTTTTGAGGGGGTGGGCTTAATAGTCAATATAACAAACCAATACAAACGGTTTAATGGATCTAAAATAAAAGCTCTCAGTACAATTCTGGCAAAAGCAAAACCTGCAGTCTAATGAGGCTACAAATGATGAAGAAATATCCCGAACATAAAGCCATACAGTGAGTCATGAATGCAGCTTGTGGGGTTCGCCCCCCCCACCATGGCTCTCTGGGAGTACTTCTCTTACCCACAGAACAGCTCTATGAGCCGAGCCTGTCGGAAGGCAGGTGCTGTGTCTTGCGGAGCAATTACCAGGAGGCTGTCTGAGAGGCTGCAAACAGCTGACAGCAGGGGTGGGGTGACCAGGATGCATGGTCTGGGCAGGAGAGCAGAAAGGGAAGAGTCATGAGGGAGCCGTGGAGACACTGTTTCAGGCTGACCTAGGACTGAAAACAAGCATAAGAATGTCACTATTTGGTTTACTCTGCAGTTATGTGCAATAGTATCAAACTCTGACGATCAGAGGAAAGTTCCTGCACGTGCCCAAGAGAGATGGAATTGCCTGAGTGCTTGACGCATCTCAACCCTGAGGATGAGGAGTTAGACATCCACCTCCACTGTGTGTGAGCACATACATACATGTGCACTTTTGAGTGTGTCCGCATACCCATGCACACAATACATGAGTGTGTGCACATACATGTACATATGGGTGTCTCTGTGTGCATATACATGTACACGTGTGTGTGTGCCTTGGATGAGAGCGCAAGGGCCCAATAAGAAAGGCAGAGCATGGTGTTGTGTCCCAAGCGCTCAGACACAGAGAAACAAATATACCGTCCACAACCCTTTTTCTGAGACTCAGGACCAGAGACTCTCAACACTCAAAATAGTGTTAGATTTTAGAAAGATAGTAATTACAAACACCACGTTAATTGACACCTCCAGCAGGATCTTGGCAACAGTATAACACTATCTCTGCACGTAGCATGTGCACAACCATGGTAGCAAACGACTAGAGGGCAGGTGCTGCAGCCACATGCACTCAGGTATGAGCGAGGGTTCTCATGAGTGAGTCAGAAAACATTCAGTGTTCAGAGACTCTGGGTTTTAGAACTGACAACATGAGACTGGAGCTTCCCTAGAAGACTCGGCAGGGAACAGCTAACAAGAAAGCTGATCTGCTTCAAGACTCTCTTTCATGACCCTCACTCCTTACTTCTTTTTTAAAGAAATATTATATTTTAAATAAATTCAGATTTACAAAAAATACAAAGAATTTCATATACCTTCAGCGAGATCCCTAAATATTAACACTTCATCACATTTTAGCTACCTGTCTTCTTATGTACTACTAGAGGTGCAGTGCATGAATTCGTGCATGGGTGGGGTCCTTTGGCATGGCCTGCAGAGATCGGGCCCCAGCTTGAATTGCCAGCCTCACTGCCCTGCCTAGTACCCCACCTTGACCTGGTGCCACCCCCTCACCTGCTCTACCATCCTGCCTGCGGGACAATCTATTGGGGCCGGATGCCCCTCCCGGCTCCCTCAGTACCTGGGAGCTGGCCAGCGGTGCTGGCCCCGCTGCCACTGGTCACCATCCGCGGGGTGACCGGTGGGTGATTGGGTCCCCACTTGCATCCGCCTTGGCCTGGCGCTGCCCGCTCACCTGCTCCACCATCTCTCTGCAGTCCTACTCTCATCAGAGCCCATCGGGGCTGGCAGTGCCTCCACTGCCACCTGTTGCCAGCGCTGCATCGCCAATGCCCACCATGTTCCGAGCCACCCCCTGGTGGTCAGTGCATGTCATAGCAAGCGGTCGAATTCCCGATTTCCCGGTCCAATGACCACCCAAGGGGGCAATTTGCATATTAGGCTTTTATTATATAGGATTTGTAAGTTGCAGACAAAAATCTCCTTTAATTTCCTAAACAGGGATTTTGTCTTTTATAATCATAGGACAATTATCAAAACCAGGAAATTAACAATGAAGCAGCAGTACTATCTAATCTACTTTTTCCAAATCACACATATTATCCCATGAATGTCCTCTATAGCATTCTGGTGGTCCATGAGGTCCAAAAGGTTGGTGACCACTACACTACAGCAAAGGAAAAAGTCCTTTTCCTTGCTTGGATCCAGGTTGGGATCACACTCAAGTCCTCACCGGGAGGAGCTGCTCCGTCTTGCTTGGTCTGTCAGGACCTGACACTGGTCATGTGGTAGAAGGTCAGATGCTGGGTGTTTCCTCCTGAGGAGACCTTCAGCACACCATATCAGGAGACTCATGATTCCTCCTTGTCCCGTTACTGGTGGTGTGAACTTTGGACCTTTTGATCAAGGTGGGGACTATTATGTTTCTTCACTACAAAGTTATAATTTTTTCCTCCTTAATTAATTAATTCTTTCAGGGAGGCACTTTGGGCCTATATATTATCAAGAAAGATATTATTCTTTGAATCAAATAAAACTGGGAAAAATTAAATTTAGGTACTTCCACAGAAAGAGTTCAAATGGTTTTAAGGGAAATTTTAAATACTAGTCACAAACTATGTGTTACGTGTCTGCCTAGGCAACCATGCAGCAGAAAAGAACACGAGTAAAACAGGGGGAGCACAGTATTGAGGAAACTCAAACTCACTCAATATTTTCAATATAATTTTTATATTTTATCTGGACAGAACTATCCCAGTTATCTAAATGTATTATACTCAAATAGACTAACATTCTTATTTTGTAGTGATTGAACTTTATAAATCAAATGTAGGCTTAAAGACCATGAGACCCTGTTAATGGTTTTCTTATAACATAAAATAATTTTCCTTTAGAAAAATTAGAACCTAAATTTAAAAATGAAAAGCTGGATGTCTAAAGGAGCCCTAATGTATATGCCAGGAAAAATACTTGTTATCCTGTTCTAAGTCACATTGGGACATGATAATCCTCAAGTTAATCAAGAAGAAAAGAATAAGAAATAAAAGGACTAACCAGCTGCACTGGAAAATCCTGCCAGACGTTCCAACTGAGGGAACTAAAATCTCATTATCACTTATAAGAAATTGTATCTTAATACTATTTAAAGACAGCTAAGCACCACACTCTGCTCTGGTGTTGAGGCTCACTGACAACTTAAGTACAGTGCTCTCCAGCACCGTAAAAGGACTGTGAAGACTCCACAAAAAGGTGAGAACAGTTTTTCTGTCAAATGCTGAAGGGATTGGTGATAGGCAAAACTGTGCATGAATACACATTCTAAGCACAGTCCTTGAAAAGAAAATAATCCAAATAAAGAGTAATGAAACAAAAAACCCAAACAAGTATACATATGTCCACAAAAAAACTGTACATAAATATTCATAAGCATTATTATTCAAAATAGCCAAGCAAAACCAATACAAATGACCACCAACTGATGAATGGGTAAATAACAGATGGTATACTGATGCAGTAGAATATTATTTGGAAATGAAAAGGAATTAATTATTGACACATGCTATAACATGGATGAACCTTGAAAACATCATGCTAAGTGAAAGATATCAGACACAAAAGGCCACATGTTGTATGATTCCATGTATATGAGATGTCCAAAACCAGACAAATCTATAAAGCAGGAAAGTATATTAGTGACTGTGCAGGGCTGGGGAGGATGCGGGAGAGGGGCAGTGACTGCTAATGGATACATGGTTTCTTTGGGAGTGAGGAAAATATTCTAAAACTGATTGTGGTGACAGCTGCACCACTCTGTAAATATACTAAAACAAATGAACTGCATCCTTAAAATGGGTGGACTGCATAGCATGTAAATTATATTTCAATAAAGCTGTTCAAAAAAAGAGTAAATAACATAGTCTTAGAGATACATATTCATGAAATTTGTTATCAAATTTTATTTCGTATTCTGTAACCTTAGCTATTTGAATAATCTGAGTTTGCTCCTTGTGAGCTCAAGAAAATCAAATTAAAATAGTATTTCCTACAATTAAACACTTTTGTATACTGTCAATATAAACTGCTAAAAACCAAAATGGGAAATTGTTCAGGAAGTTATGGAACAAATATTGAAATAAAAATTCAGACTAATATCTGAAGCAGGTATTTCTGAAGTTTTAGAAACAGAGGGAAGGTAGGGGAGGGTGGAGGGGGAGAGGGCGAGACCAACCAAAGGATTTGTATGCATGCATATAAGCATAAGCAATGGATGTAGACAACAGCGGGTGAGGGTGAGGGCAGGAGTGGGGGGATGAGGGGACATTGGGGGGATAAAGTCACATTTGTAATATCTTAATCAATATAGGGAAAAAAAGCATTTTCAGTGCAGATGCTTATACTTCAGTGTTTAAAATTACCTTCTCTTTAGATGATATATTCCCTGCATGTTAGGAATTTAATGCTAAACTATAACCTTCAAGTATAATTATATATATACATGTACATTTGGAAGCAGTCCCTAACACCAAGTGTAAAGTTTACATATTGCCATTAATAAAATAAATCCGAGGCTACTCAATACTCATTTGAAATAAATACTTGATGGATTCTATGTGCCCTAAAATGTAAGCACAATCTTTGAAAAAACACTCAGGATTAGAATCTCTTTACTTTCACAATCACTGTGGTAAATTAAAGTGTCTTGTCCAAGGGAGGGGGAAAAATGAAGTTAACTATATTCATAGTTCCCCAGTTATCTATGCTTAACTAAGAAGGAACCATATGGCAGTCAGACTATTTTGGGGATGGCAAATTCCCATTTATTAGTTAAAAGTATTTGTTTTGTTACTCTCTGATATATTTATTCTAATTTATTCCATCATGTTCTGTGACATTTCGTTCTGTTCTTATCTAGACATTTTGTTCTGGGACTTATTTAATTTTGGTCTTATCTAGACATTTACTTTCAAAATATCTGTCTGGACCAACTTGTCACTTTTCTTTCTGAAAGTGGAATGTCTTTCTAAACGGTACCTGGAGCCACAAACTGGTCGTGTGAAGCTTCAGGGAGAGATGCAGCTGAGGTCACCGGTGATGATAGTCCCACACTCCCCGATGAAGATGCCACCTATGGACCAGCAAGAAAATTGTTACACATGGAAAATGAAACACAAGCTGTATATACACAAGACAAACATCCTTAAACAAAACTTAAAACTACACTTGCTAGTTGAACTAGGAAACGTTCCATATTTTGAGAGTCATCACAGTTTTTGAATGGTATTTTTTTTCTTTTTTAAATTGATTTTAGAGAAAGGACAAAAGAGAGAGAGAGAAACAGTGATGTAAGAAACACTGATCTATTGCCTCCCACACACGCGCTGACCTGGTATGTGCCCTGACAGGACCAAACCCACCACCTTTTGGTGTTTGGTATGACACTCCAACCAACCCAGTGATATTAGCCAGGGCTTGAGTGGAATTTTCTACTTTTTCT
>PVJC01012363.1:0-32410 GCA_004026665.1 Murina feae
GAAGGAAGGAAGGAAGGAAGGAAGGAAGGAAGGAAGGAAGGAAGGAAGGAAGGAAGGAAGAAAAGTGATCAAGGAGAACCATGGCATTGGATATAAGAGTCAAGAAGTCATCTTACAAGTTGATCCTATAGCCATATCATGTGAATTAGAAATGAGCTGCCCAGCTAAGTCCTTCCTGAGTCCCTGACTAATAAAATTATGACCAAACTAAAATTGTTATTATAAATTATTATGTTTGGGGTGGTTTGTTATGTAACAATAGATAATCAGAATAGCTCCCGAGCTAGGCGGTAGGTGAGACAAGGAATAATGAAAACTACTCAATGCCAAAAGTGGCAAGAAAGATGAGAATAGAAAGAATATAGTAAGATGTAGATTTAAACCTCGATATACCAGCAATTACATTAAATGAACCAAATGTCTCAGTGACAAAGATCACCAGCCAAGATTAAAAAACAGTAAAACAAAAATACATTGGATGCTTATGAGAGATAACATTAAAATTATAATGATATAGAAAGATTGAAACTAAAACAATAGAAAAACATATAGCACCTAAACACTGGCCATAATTTTTTTTAAAAAACTGAATTTTTAAATATCAGATAAAGTAAAACTTAAGGCAAAAATCATTATTAAGAATAAAGGCATTCACTTTATAATGATAAAATGTTCAATTCATCAGAAAGAAAAAAATTATTTAAAAATTGTCTGCATATAATAATATAGTGTTAAAATATATAAAGCAAAAATGTAAAGTATTTTATGGAGCAATAGATGAGTCCACACTCAGATTGGGAGATTTTAAATACTTTGAAAATAAATTAGCTCATTTATTCTCTTTTTTGAATCCTTATTCAACAAGTGAAAAGGGTGCTAGATGATTGCTATGGATGTTACACATTCTCTATTGCAGAAATTATTCGAAGTGATGATTCACCGTTCTCTTTTTGTTCAAGCCAAAGAAATTAAAGGAGCCCAAGTTTAATCTCAAATTGTAAGATTTCTCATCCATCTTCTGCTAACCTTTATTAACTGATAGGTATGTGGAGGGGTTGGGGAAAGACTACCTCAGTCTCATGGAGATAATTTTCCACATAAACCTATTTGTGGAGTTATTGGGACTATCTCTGTAAAAAAAACATTCCTAATACTATATGTACTCAGCAGGAGTGCAGCACTATGTTACAATTAGGTCAGAAACTGGATCATCAGCCAATACACACCTACCCATTCTGTAGAGCAGATTGGCTGATCTTACCCCTCTGTGGCTCAGTTTTCTCCTTTACACCCCCAATGATCACTTAGTTTCCAATAATAATCATTGCAGAGCTTACAAAAACACTCAATTAACAGGTAAACTATCTGATTATCCTCTATTCTCCTTGTTGATAACCACTATACGACAGTACAGTTGTGTTCTGAATCATCTGCTTAATACCACTTGTTGTTCATGATGTTTTAACTCTGTTTACACCATTCTGTTCCTTAGGAATCAAGGATTATTTTACTGTTGACTGTGGGCCATTAGGAATATGAGCCCTTGTCTTGTCGAGGTAAGAGAGAACAGACTTCCATTTTATAGTCATACTTGGGTAAGCTTTTGCCAGGTATGCATAACACCCATACTGCATGAACAGTAGTGTTCATTTTGAGCATTGTTTTAATGTTCCAGTACTGAGATGAATATAGACTCCTGGCAATGAGGCAGAGTACTGGCAGTCTATCACCCTCATCTCATGCAGGTCTCTAAATAGAGTCTGGACAAATCTGTGCAGTTGCTTTTGCCAAGTCTTTCTACCATGACTGCTACCATTACTCCACGGTCTTGATTCTGTGCCAACAATACATTTATTTAAGTCTGCTAAATTAAAATGGAGGAACAGGTTTCTTGCTTATCTGCCAGATAAGCAGCAAGGGTTATTCAGTGAAGCACAGGCGGAGGAAATCTTCCTGCACAGTACTTGCCAATGGGATAGAGATCCTGTTGGGTAGAAGCTCCTCTGATGGGACAGTGAACCCCAAGCTCTAAGATCTCTAGTACCTGAGCTCTAACACCTTTTGCAATGCTAACACCTTTCCCTCCATTGCTAACCCCCGTCTATGGGTAAGTGTACCTGCTTTGCTCAGTTTTGTTATCTCCTCAAAGCCAGCCTGATCACCATAAAAAAGCAAAGTGTCTGTTTCACTCTGGGAAGTAAGATGCATGTCCCCTGATGATCGTTAATGCCCTTCACCAGGCTAGGCCTGGTCTTTGATCTGCTGACACAATTGATCTTGAATTTCTATTGGTTCTGATGCATCTTGTTTGAGATTTCTCTCATGGGTTTTGTTTCATTCTCTCTAGCTTGTCATTTTATGTCTGGCCTTTGAACACTCTCCTTGCCCTCCCTCCCCCCGGTTCCCCCCTACAGGGGCTTGAGTCCCACCCCCATCCCATTTTCTCTTGTTTCTTATTTTTTAAGCTGATTCAGCAAGATTTTCATGTAGTGTTTTAGAATAACGGGTGGTAGGAGGAAAGCTGCATTAATAAAAACAGTGGTATAACCACTCAGTTACACTTTTAAATGTGTATTATGTCCTCACAAAGTCTTCACAGGTTTCTGATGAGGGCAGTTGTTTATTGTCCTCATCTTAAGAGCAAACAAATAAAAGTCTGAATGTTGTGGTTTAGTTCTGCTGCCTTTATTTGGGCTGCCTGACATTCAAAGAAGCCTGCTGTCCAGGTATGATGCAAAATTTTAGTTCTACAGAATTAAATAGTGCCTTAACTTTGTATGATATTTTTAAATTTAAGATCTGCATTGGCGCTCACACGATTTTAGCACAACACTGCATATGAGCAGGTCAGGAACTAACATGGAAATGCTAATAACCCACAGGGTCATCAGGAGTTTCTCCAGGAAGCCAGGCCCTCCTCCTTTTCTTCCCTCCTCCGCAGAAAGGAATGGTAAACGGTTCCCTTTGCCTGAAGGAATCTAAGATGAACTGAAGTGAAGAAGCTACAATGAAAAAAAGAACAACTTGCCTGGAGTCTCTGGACTGCTGTCTTCAGTTTACAAACTACCCTTCCCTAATGGGGGGCAGAAAGGTGAGCCACCTCTTTGGCGTCAGTAAACAAATAATGAAGAGAAAACTGTAGTGAGATGCACACTCCCAGGGCCTCCATGGGTAATTAGCCAAGTGACTATCATTAAGGGTAATTGACTTCCCCCGGTTAAATTCCGTCCATTGTAGATGGTTGAAAATAGATCCTTTGGGTCAATGAAGCTATTTTAGGATCTCTGCTGATATCCAAAATGTGCAACCCCATCCGGGGATCCTCAAACTTTTTAAACAGGGGGCCAGTTCTCTGTCCCTCAGGATGTTGGAGGGCCAGACTATAGTTTAAAAAAAAACTATGAACAAATTCTATGCATACTGCACATATCTTATTTTAAGCAGGACAGGCAGCGGCGGCAAAAACACCCGGCATGTGGCCCGTGGGCCATAGTTTGAGGATGCCTGCACGGCATAGCCCATGTCGAGCTTGGCTTAACTGATGGAGTAACAACTTCTAAATCACTGAGGAACAGAGTCCATTTCCTGGACCAGAGTGTAGAAACTGAGCACTGAGGAGAGTACATCCACAAGCCAAGCAGACAGCCTGAGAGGAGCAGCCCGCAGTGATGCAAACAAAAGCACAGCTTCTAGAACAGCAGGTAGGGAAAGGGAGCCAGCTACAGGGCCACGCCACTCATGAAGGTGCCATGAAAAATCACCTGTCTACTAAAATTACAGCAAAACAGCATGCTGGGGGGTTTAAGGAAGATGTTTATGCAGATGGGAATTTACTCTTTTTTTTGCACCTGCTGCCAAGAAGCATTAGACCATAAACATCAGCAAACATTGATTAAGCATATTACCTTGATGAAACTTCAGCCGAAAGCAGAAAGTGGTTCAGCAGCTCCATAGCTCAGAAGACAAATTGCTCTTGGTGTAGCAATTAGAATGAGGCAAATTGCTGCACCTTTTGCAAAATTTGCACTCTGAGCTTGGTTCTGTAGACAATCTAATAATCGCTGATATGACTTTAGAAGAAGCCTTAGCAGTCCTATTATGGTTTATAAGTTTTTTAAAAAAGTACTTCGGGTGTATAAAATACTGCATATAAAGGTCGCTCTATTTCCAAGATATGCCTCCGACTGAATGTGTTAACCTAGTTTGTTTTGAGAAATATGTGTATATTAAATGAAATGAGAAAGACTTCAGGGATCCAGCACTCCGGCCCTTCCTGTAGTAAGTCCATCCTGAGGTGGGTTTTCTGTCAATTTTCACCCAGCAGGTCGATAACATGAATGTTGCACAAGCAACTCCAAAATGCTTTAGTCGTTTTGGGATTCATTTCTTTGGTGTTTCTACTGCTCCTTTGGATCATGTGGCTGCTGTTGGGCTGTAAGCACAAAACGCTAACATTCCCAGCTGGGAAGACCTGTTACGCTGTGTAACAGTGAACATGAGTAAAGTCTAGTTTACTTCTACTTTAAGTACACGGAGCTGAATAGGAGTATGAATAAAGGGAAGGCTGTGTGTGTGTGTGTGTGTGTGTGTGTACGTGTGGTGCACTTAGCAAACATTTATACTTATGTTTTATATTGCTTCTTTCCTTAAAGTGGGAGGAAAATAAAATTGATGTTTATTGTGCACTTATTGTGTGTCAGGCTTTGTGCTGGTCCCAATCAGAGCAGCCGAGTGCTTAGGCACGTGGCCTTTGAAGTCAGGCAGCCTTGGTTGAAATCCTGACTTGCCATTACTAGCTGTGTAACATCGGATGGGTACTTAGCCTCACTAAGCTTCCATTTTCATGCCTGTGAAACAGAAATATTAACAGAACTTCTTTCACAGGGCTATTGAGATGACTCAATGGGATAAGGTATGTAAAGTGTTTAGCACAGGGTCTGGCACATGACAATGTTCAATACATGAGATGCTGTAATATCTCATTTAGTACAACAACAATCCTATGACATAATAGAATTAGCCCCATTTTATATATATGTGACAAAAGCTAAGAAAAATGAATTGACGCCTCCACAATTTCAAAACTAGTAATCTCATCAGTAAAAAATAAATAAGTGAATTTTCAAATGAATAAACAACGATATTTATTAGGGGAATGCTAACTGCTGTAACAAATAAACCTCAAGTTTTTAAAAGCTCAAACACAACAGAAATTTATTTCTTTTATGTCACCTTTCACAGTGGATGTTCCTAGTTGTCAAATGACTCTCTTTGCTGTGACTCAGACATCAAGGTTTCTTCCATCTGAGAGTTCTACTATCCAAGGTCTGGGAATCATTTCTATCCAACTAGCACAAGGGGAAGGAGAGCATGAAGAGGTAGAATAACCTCTGAAAAGCCTTGGCTCATCAGACGTCACTTCTACTGGCAGTCATTGATGAGAACTAGTCGCGTGGCCACATCTAGATGCACAGGGTGCTTCTCAACAACAACTAGATTCTATGTAAGGGGGATATGATGTCAGCACAACACAGGGTTTATTCCCTTCTGCCAGTTTGTCAAATGACACCATCTGTAAAGGTGAGGGACATTGTTTGATTTTGTGGGTTTCTGTTATTTCCCTATTTCATAAAATTTCTTCAAATTAAAACTTCATTTCTCTTACCTATCATTGTCTGTATTTCTTGCCAAAAGAATTTCAGATCACTCTATTTCAGGGTCTTTAACAACTATCTTCATGGGCTAAGGTAACTTGTGCTATGCTGAGGCCGATGCAGAAAAGACCAGGAGGACTCTAGCCAGTTCAATGCATAGCCTAAAGCTTATGGTTTTATGTATGTGCTTGTCTGTGCTTCAAATATTGATAAGAGCTAGCAAACGAGCCCATCTTTTTTTAAAGAAATCAAAGCCTTGTACTGGTGGTGAACTAGAAGGGTTCTGCATTCAATGGCTAATATTAACTCACAGGAAAACATACTAAATGCCTGGAAGTGGAATTCAGTCAAATGAATAATTGAACAAGACCACAGACACAATCAATGACCCCTGTTTCAGTTCTCTATCACCGTGTAAGAAACCATGTCTAAATAGTGACTCTAAACAACAATCATCTTGGGTCCATGGCTGGGCTCCTCTGGGCAGTTCTGCTCTACTTGACATCAGCTGGGCCATAGTCTTCAGGGGCCTGATTGGACTGGAACATTCAGGTTAGCTCTCGTATGTGATGGGTGCCTTTATGGATACAGCTAGAAGAGGGGTGCAGCTGGACACTGGGATAGCTGGGTGCTTTCTGTTTCTCTAGTGTCAGAAGCCTCTTCCTTTCCTTATGGCCTCTCCCTGGGGTCTGTGTGGTCTCTCCAATAGAAAAGCCACACGTCTAATATGGCAGGTTAGGATTCCCCAAAGCACAGAAGTGGAAGCTGCCAAGTCCTCCCAAGGCGTAGTCCCATGATTAGCATGAGGTCATTTCTGCCAAATTCTACAGTTAAAGTGAGGCCCAGTCCATCCCAAGTGCAATGGATGTATACTAGGAGGTATGACCCACTGGATACCATTTAAGAAGCTATTACCACACCTCTCTCTCAACAGTAAGAATAAGCAGCATGCCATAGTCAAGGTCTATAAGGCTGAAGTGAGAGGAAATTTGATGGACTTGCCTCTCATCTTTTCCTTTCAGTTGACTCTCTCCCTTTTTCCCTGATTCATTTCCACTGTCCTTGTCTCCTGCTTTGTGTAGATGGGAAATTTCATACTGAAGGATTCCTGATAAGGGACAGCCTACCTCCCAGTGCAAAATCTTAAAATGCCTGATGTTTGTTTTCCTAGCCCCTTATAACAAGGATATGTACGGCATGATCTAGGTTTGACCCATCAAATTTATCCTTCTGAGACTTTGAATTAGGAATAAGTGACTCAAAGAAGCAACGACAGTAGAGGATCCATTCTGAAAGTAGCCACAACACTCATTTTCCAAAGAACACCACCAATAGTGCAAACTGCAGGGTCCAGTGCTTGTGGCAGCGGGCACCTCTCTGGACTACAGCTGAGCTTAGCTTCGGCCTCCCCTTCCTCCAGCACATTCTCCCAGTCTTATTTTCCAACAATTCTGAGAGCTACCCATTATCTCTTTGATCATTTGCACTGCTGCTTAAGGCTTGCACAGACTTCCCCAACCAGCACATACTCCGAAGCCTGGAGGAGGGACTTGGGAGGTCAGCAGAGAGGAGATGAAGGTGGGAAGCTGGAGGGGTGAATAAGATTGTTCAGGGAGAGCATGTGGGGGTGAAAAGAGAAGTGAGCTGAGGACAGGACCCTGAGAAATAGCCTTATTTAAAGGCTGAGCAGAGCAGAATGCCAACACTGTGTCCCAAAGGGATCGATTCCTTAAAGACTTATCTTCCTGTATCAGTTTATCTGGTGAAGTGACCCAGAGCACAGTGGATTCAAAGGTCCATGGTGTTTAGGACTCAGAGTCTCACCAACAGGAAAGATCTCTTGGTATCTCAGGTCGGAGAAACCATGAAGGCCATCAAGGGAAGTAGACAGAATTGGAAGCAGGAGGTCAACCTCAGCCGACTGGTAAGTAGCATCCAGAGACCAGGAAAGACAGAAAGGATCCGGCACAGCTGAAAGGTCTAGACACAGGGAGTCTGGGGGCCAGAGTTAGGGAGGAGAGCCCTGGCAAGGAGGGCTCACCAAGATGCATGCTCCCAGGGCAGGCAGAGGCAGAGCTGTCTGCCACACTGTCCTTTCACACTGTTATCACCTGCTCTGGGCTGCGGAGTCCAGGCCTTTAAGGTACATACTTATAGCGAGGGAAAGAAGAGGAGCCCCCTAAGGCATGTGATTTATTACTGGAGCAGGGAAGAAGTCCCAGGGCTCCTTGGGAGTTCTTACTCCAGGCAACACAAACAACTCGGTGCTTTAAATTATAAAAAGTTTTTATCTTTGTAAATGAGAATCAAATATACATACTATTTCTGGATGTGAGTTCATCCCTGGTATCAATAACAACTAAAAGGTGGGGAAGCCTGTCGGTCAGCATCTCACAGTTCCCCAGTATTGGCTGCCTCTGAGCTAATTGGTGCCTTGTCACGCAGAAGGCACTCATTCCTTGTTGGTGCTCATGATTTAGCCCTGTGATGTCCTGGGCTTTAATTGTTGTATGTCTAAGTCTTTTCAACTAGGTTGAAGCATCTCACTGTATTCAATCCCTCTCTTGCCCTTCCCCAGAGTAGCCAGCAAAGCACTAACATGTAGCATTCAGTAAGTACTTGACCTAGATGGTGTCTATATATATAGAACCAACACTAAGCTTTTATGCCTAAAACTTCAGGCCAATTCTTACCACAGGTTGTGGTATGTTTGCCTTACCATAGCTTTTTCTTTTTTGTTCTAGTTCTTCTCAGAAGAAACTAGGACACTGAAATTTGAGGACTTAATGGAGTTTAGCAACTTCAGCTATCTGATGTCCGTGAAGCCCAACCAGTCAACCTCTAGTCCATGAGATCATATGGAAGTGTCAGAGGCAAGCTTCTACTCTGTTAATGATCTTATGATCCTGTTACCCACTGTAATTGCTCAAGTGGATTTTAATTAGATGCATTAAATGACTTTGCTTTTTTACTAAAAGCAGTGTGTGTTTTAGTTTAAAATATGGGTCATCTGTGTTTCATACAAGGGGAAATGAGTATATATTTTAGATGTTTAACTCAATCATTTCTGTGCTCTGGTTGATTTCTGGAATATGAATGCTTCGATACTCTTGTGGACTCAATGGTGTTATTTATTACACTTTTCCTGTTTTTAAACACTGTTAATTCTTTCATGGGCTTTCTACAGTTTCAGCTTATTTCTGGTAACTGCAACAAGTTAATTAGCTATGTTTATGATTATATACCGCTTTAGAAAAGAGAACTGACTTAGTACATTGTGTGCCAAAAAAAATAAAGACACTCTAGGTACAGATTTGCCTTCCCTGCATGCAGTCCTTTTTTTCCCCAAAAACTATCATCCGGGCACTTACAGAATGCCTTATCCATGGTCTTGTTGGTCTACACAGACTTGCTACTGATCAAGGAAATCACTTCACAGCAAATGAAGTGTGGCAATTACTTATCTTACCACGTTCTTCACCGTCCTAAAACAACTGGCTTGACAGGACAATGAAATGGTCTTTTGAAGACTCAGTTGAAGCACCAGCTAGATGGCAATGTCTAGTGGTGCTGGGAAGAATTCTCCAGAGATGATATATGCTCCGAATCAGTGTCTAATATATGGCCCCTTTTCTCCTCCAGCCAGGACTCAGGGGTCCAGGAATCAAGGGGTAGAAATGGGATTAGCACCGCTCACTATTACCAGTGACTGATTAGCAAAGTGTTTCCTATCCCTGAGACCTTATCCTCTGGTGGCCTAGAGGTCTTAGCTCCAAAATGAGGAATACTTCTACCAGGAGACACAACAATGATTCCATTGAAGGAGGCGTGAAGGCTGCCACCTAGTCACTCTGGGCTCCTTATGCCTCTAAATCAATAGGCAAAAAAGGAGTTACCATGTTGGCTGGGGTAATTGATCCTGACCATCAAGGAGAAATTGGACTGCTAGGCCACACTGAAGGTAAGGAAGAATGTCTGCAATTCAGGAAATCCCTTAGGACATGTCTTAGTATTACTATGTCCTACAATTAAAGTCCATGAAAAACTACCATAACCCAATTCAAGAATGGCCCAGATCCTCATGGAAAGAAGGTTTAGGTAAACCCACAAGGCAAAGAAAGAACCATGACCATATGAGGTGCTTGTTGAGAGAGAAAGGAATATGGAATAAACAGTGGAAAACAATAGTTATAAATATTAGCTACAACCACATGATCAGTTATAAGAACAAGCAATGTGATTGTCATGAGTATTTCTTCCTTATTTTGTTATGAATATGTTTGCATATACACAGCAAATATCTTGTTTTCTTCTTTCTCTTATTCCCTAATAATACAGCATAAGATGTATTAACATTATATCATATCATATTATATTATTTTTAAATATTGTTAAATTTACATGTAATATTTCAGTTACTGGATATCAAGAAGAAAAACATCACCAAGGACTTTACATCTTTTACTGTGGAAAGCATTAGTGCATTTTGGTTGTCTGCAGGATAGTTGTATCATGTTAAGCATAAATATGACCTTTTTATCTTTATTTTGGAAATTAAGCATGATTTAAGAAGGTGAATAGAGGTGTCAAGTTGACAAGGGGTGAACTTGTGATGATTAAGTTTATGTGGCAACTGGTTGTACTACAGTGCCCAGATATCTGGTCAAACATTATTCTGGATGCTTCTGTGAAGGGGTGTTTTTGGATGAAATTAATATTTAAGTTAGTGAACTTTGAGGAAAGCAAATTGCCCACCATAATATGGGTGGGCCTTATCAAACCAGTTAAAGGCCTGAATAGAACAAAATACTGATGTCCCTTGAGCAAGAGGAAATTCTGTAGCAGATTGCCTTTGGACTTGAACTGCAACATTAGCTCTTTCCTGGGTATCCTGACTCCAACCTGCAGATTTTGGACTTACCAACCTCCGTAATTGTGGGAGCCAATTCCTTAAAATAAACATGGATATCCTATTGGTTCTGTTTATCACAAGAACTCCAATTAACAGATGATCAGATCACGTGTTAATAGCTACGATAAGTGTTTCGGTTAGGATGATGGACGAAAGAAATAAACAGATCCTACCTCTGGTTCTGAAAACATGACAAACTGACTAGCCACCCTCCACTTCCAATAAATCTGTACAAAAATGCTACACAACATACAACAGAAAAATGCTGAACTGAAAAAAATTACTGAGAATGCAGCACAGAGAAATAAAATTACAGAAAATGAGAACTAGAGATTAATAGACATGAGGGATAGAATGAAAATCCACTTACGTTTAATAGAAGCTCCAGAATAAAAGTCTAGGACAGAGCCTGGCAAGTTTTCTCTGTAAAGAAACAAATAGTAAATCTATTAGGTTTGTGGGACATATAATCTTTCACAAGTACTCAGCTCTGCAGTTGTAGTGCAGAAGCAGAAGTAGTGCAGAAGCAGCCATAGACAGATACATAAACAAATGGACATGGCTGTGTTAAATAACACTTTATTTGCAAAACCAGACATTGGCCATAGTTTACTGACCCCTGGTCCAGACATAATGGAAGTCAATATTTGAAAAAAGAGAAGAGAATTTTTCTGAATTTTTAAATATTTAATCCTTAGGTTGAAGAAGCATACTGAGTCTCAAGCAAGATAATTATAAATATAGCGAACTGAGTCAAATTTTAATTAAACTTCTGAATGACAAAATCAAGAGAAAAAATTCTTAAACAATCAGAGAGAGCAAAGTATCTATAAAGGAATAGCTGACAGCACATCTCTCATTGGCAACAAATAGAATGCAAAGAAAAGAAATGATACAATCAAATTTTCACATGGCTGAGGGAAAATAACAGGCTGTCCATAATTCTATACCTTGAAAAATTATCATTCAAGAGTAAGGCCAAAATAAAGACATTTTGAAACAAATACTGAAAGATTCAACTCATCTATTTCACGTACTTCACAAAGAAGGAAATTCAACCCAAAGGAAGGAGTTGAGTGCACTGCTGAGCAAAGAGACCCATTTCCTGTGAGTAAATTAAATATGCTTTAATAACAGTAACTGATGTTGACAGTCATAAAAATAAAATGGGACTGTAATACTAGGCAGCAACAATTTAGATTTTGTTAAGTCAATTGTACATGTATAAAATTTAAAAATTAATAAATGACAATGAAAATAAAATGTTTAACTTTCAAAACCAGTAAAAAGTAGCATCTCAATCTCGGGCTCCTACCCTCCAGAACTGTGAAATAAAATTATCTATCATTTAAGCTACCCAGTCTGGTATTTTATAATAGCAGCTTAAACTAAGATAGCTGGAAAGAGTTAATTATTTCAGAAAAACTTTACCAATTGATAGTGTCTTCATGAGATCACTGTTTGTCAAGAATTTTATTTTTTTCGGTTCAAAAAGCATGCTATGAAACTGATTAATAATGCACAAGCACAAATAACAGGCCTTCATGTACAGTGGTTAGTACCGATGTATTTGCTATTATTGTAATCACCACCTGTATTGCCTTACTTGTTTTTACAGTCTACCACCACCCAAAGACAGAATTGTATGAGGTCTTTACTTGTAATTATATTTATATGCAAAGGGAAACTAGGTAGTAAAGTAGAAAAGGCTAAGGTTTATGAGTGAGAAATTGATTAAGGGACATAATTCCATGAAGAGTCAGGAAACAATAGGAAATATCTACAGTAGCAAGATGAGCCTTAAAGAGGTAGAGGGACAGCTCCTCCACTAAGAAGTGGGGAAGGATACATGTGAATATAGAGATGTTTATTTATGGAATAGGGTGGGGCAATTCTGTCATCTATATTTGCTTTTAAGTTATCCAGAGGATATGAACCCTAAAAAACCAGATAATTGCCTATTTTATCATTATTATATCCTAAGTATCTAAAACAGTATCAGGTACATGTAAATGTACAGTAGTTACTTGTTAATGTATTAACTGAGCTGTTGAATGCTGTGATGTGACAGAGAGTGGGAGACAGTGGAACAGAGAGCTCATGGAAGTTAACCATCAGGTTATGGGACTTCACAAGTGAGCTCAAGGGCTGACTGCATCTCTCAAATCAAACCTTGGTGACAAGGTTGTGGGGAGAGAGGAGCAGTTTACAGTGGAAACCACAATCTTTCAACAAGAATTGCTAGAAGGCCCTTCCAAGGATCCTTTTGGACATATTAACTTAGAACCAGGGGGGATGAAGCCACACTTTCGGAGAGTGGAGCCACCTTAACCACCAGCTAATGCAGCTGTCGTATCAGGCCGAGGACAAACGAGGCAGCAGCTCAGTGGAGCCTAAAGAAGCCAAGAGAGGCGTGGTAAGCCAGTTATTCGAGTCTGGGATTTCAGGCTGAGACAGTATCTTTATCCAAAACAGGTCTGGATTACTACTCAGCAATCTTCCTTTTTTAACATTCTATATTGACTCATTAAGACTTGTCCCTGCACCTCCCTGTTTCCAAGAATATAGAGTATCTGTGGACCACAGTAATTGTGCTTAAGTTGGTGGGTTTCCTTTAAGTGAGTCACCTAAAACCCCATTCTGAACATTCATAAACATCCTCATCTCAGCAGTATCGCACTAACAAATTACTTCATAGCTAAACTAACTCCTGGGATACTTTTTCAAATGTCTACTCAGACTATCTTTAATGAGCAATTTCAATGGGTGACATTCTTTTACCTTGAAAGAAAGAAAAACATTTACCATTTCTTCAGATCCTGAGAAACCCAGTTCTGTGTTGCTACCCAATGGTCATATTTTAGTTATTTTCCTTTCATGCTCAACTCTTTATAAAATTTAGTTATTTCCCAGGCAGGATATCTTAACTCTATGTCAGAATAAGATATTATAGAACTTGATAAATCTAAGAAAAGTTGTTATTTTTTTATTCTTATACAAGATTATAATTGGTTTCTTGTTAAGAAATGTTGAGTAAGCAGTATTAGGTCATCCCTATTAAAAAATAAGATGTTTTATTTTTCAAAAGAATCACATTAGGTTTTGATTAGCAGCTGAACACTTTTCAGATGCAATATCAGTTTTAGCACCAGGATAAATGTGGGTATTATATGAGTTAAATTACACATAGATAGTAAATAGTGGGGACTCAAGTCAAAATAGCTCAAGAAAACAAAAAAGACTTGTCCTTATACCTCCCTTACACATTTCAGATACATAAGAATTCAGTTTTCCTATGGATCTAAAGTGTCCTCAAATTATATCACCTCGGTGGCTTCATCCTCAGACAGGCTCTCTCTAAATTGTAGGAAAGATGCCCTCAGAGGCTTTGAGTTTACACCACCCTTTGGCTTCCAATCCCAGTAAGAAAAAAGATAACCCTCTCCCTCACCATCCATATTTATCCCTGAATATACTCCCTTCTTCACCCCCCCCCCACACACACACACACCTTGGGTTACATGCTTTCCCTGAGAATTCACTAAACCAAAGGATTCTGAGAAATCTGATTGGCCAGCCTGAGTCCTGCAACCTCCTTCCTATCCCCACCCCCATGATGGGAAAGGCAGGACTACATGATTGACAAACCATTTCCAGAGGCTGAAGGCCCTCTTCTGGGTTGCAAACTGTCAACTTCTGGTGGTATCCTCACAAAAGAGCTCTCGTGGCCTCTTTTGTAGGACGTTAATGTCATTCATAAGGGCAAAGATCCCACAGCCCTCACCTCCTAATACCATCACATTGAGGGTGAGGTTTTCAGTATATGAATTTGGGGGAGACAGAAACATTCGAATCATAGCACTTGGTCATTGACTCACTAGTCTATGCGGTGCTAGTCCCTCCCTTCCCCAGATGATGTCTGATTTCCCTCTGCACCAGGAAGGAGACAGATTCTCAGAAAGAGGAGTAAGTACAAAAAGTTTACTAGGGAGTAACACCTATGAAAGGGAGAGGGAAGAAACAGGATTAGGCGAAGAGAACTCTCAGCCTGTGATGCAGACATGACAAGCTCTCTGCCATCCCAACAGGAAGCTGCTGTTAAAGAACTACAACCTTGGGCAGAATAACCTTGGGCAGAAATCCCTAGGCCCTGGCTCCATTGTCTTCCTCAGTCGTTGGCTGGGAGCCACCTCGAAAATAGTATGCCCTCAACTACCATCCACTTGCTCAAGCATTGGCCCGGGGAAGGCTATGATCTTAGCTCCAAGCTGCAGCTGACCCCGAGGGAAGAACTGGAGTCTGCGACACTACTTGAAGCTGGGCAGTGAGACCTTCCTCAAAAGGGGATCCATATGGGTATCCGCCATATCTTCCAAGACCCTGTTTAAGAGGGAATTTCTAAAGAATGAATGTCTGACCTCAAAGGAGGCATCCTGATTACGGTAGATGGAAAAGAGTGAGGTGAGGAGAACGTTCTCAATCACATCACATAATGCTGCCTACACAGCCCTCAGAACCAGCCCTACCCAACCTCCCTGATTCCCTCTAGAACTTCTCAAACCAGGGACCCTCCAACTTAGTTCAGTAGGCAGAGCACACTTTCTATCCTTTCTATGATCCTTCCAGGTATTCGTGTTTCCCCAGACTGTGTCTAACATGTGGAAGATGGGAACAGGCTGGTGGCCTTAGAAAACCCAATAGTGAAGAGTACTTACTGTTTGTTACAATTAACCAAGACTTACCATATACTGCAATTATGCCCAATTTACAGATTAAGAATCTGAGGCTCAATAAAGATAATAAGAAAGGGCACTCAACTAGTAAATAGGGCTGTGGGTATTCCCACTCTCTTGCCCTCCAAAGTCTGGAATCTTTCTATTGGCCATTCAGGGGAGTGTGTAAAACATTTTCCGGAACGTTTTTCAGTCAACATTGTTTTAAAAATATTTTGTGTTGAATTAGATGAATTTCTGGCTATCCAAAATGTCTGGCTATTTGGAATGGCCTGTTCATTTCAAAAGGGTACTAGAAAGCTGAGATTTTACTCTCCCACAATTTGAGCATGAGAACCATTCAAAGTGAGCCTTCTTTTATAAAAATAGTTAACATATGCTGGTTAACTCTTGAAGGCTCTTTCTCAGTCTCTTCTTCCTCTGCCAAGTGGCATTATAATTTCAAATTGACCTTGCCTATGACATTGAACAGTGTTCATTGTAAAGGCTCTGTTGACTGCAAGCATCTGATCCTAGATTTGTTATTCACACCATCCTCCTGCCTTTGTGTGAGGAGTGAATTCACGTACAAGGACAGCAAGGCCCGCACCTTATTCATTAAAATGAGCGCACCAGAATTTCTACAGAGACGAGTATCAAAAGCATACAAGTACATAAACAGCCCTTAGTTACTTTTACTTGTGTATATTTAAGAGAGTCTGACAGCCTTTTTATGGGAAAGCACTCTTCAAGGCATGCTGCTCCTTCCATCAGTGCCAGGGGAGGTGCGAGAGAGGAGCAAAGTGCTTGGCTAATAGGACAGAGATACCTGCATTCGATGTTTGAAGAAGACAAAGGAAGTTGGGAACATCTATTTAACCACATTACTTATTGCTTTGTTACTGTTCCTGCTTGACATCTGACTGTACTCATGTACATTCAGCTCTGTAATCCGCAGCTTGAGATACTTAACTCCTTACTACAGAACAAACATGCGTGACTGTCTGAGAAACTGGAAGATGTGATTTGCAATTCAACGCCGAGATGATGGTTAGTCAGAAAGACGTAGGGTGTTCATGCACCTGCTTTTTTTCTGCCCTAGACCCTTGATCCTCATCTTAGGCACCCTGAAGAGTTAATGAATATACTTTCAGCTCAGTTACCTAAAATTAACTTAGAAGGATGTAAAGATCTGAGGCTTTCTGGTCAGGGGAACCTGGGGTCAAAGATATCGTTTGTTATACATTTGTTTTTTAATACAATTTTCTGCTTTTGAAAGGCAAGTGAGGAAGCTGGATGGTTCAGTAGGCAGAGCACACTGTACCCTCAGCACTGGAACTCCAATTAGCCAGGAAGAGGCAGAGCTGGTCTCCGCCTTCTGTGTTTGGTCTTTCCTGTCACTGTCACTGGCTCAGTTAAGCTGGTCCTGGCAGCATTGTTTGGTACAATAGCCAAGATCTGGAAACAGCCCAGGAGCCCATCAGTAGCTGAGTGGGTAAAAACGCTGTGGTACACTTACACAATGGAATACTAGTTGGCTTCTAAAAAAAGATAACTTTTGTGACAACATGGAATGACCTGGAGATTATTATGCCAAGTAAAATAAGCCAATCAGAGAAAGACAAATACCATATGATCTCACTTATATGTGGAATCTAAAGAACAAAATAAACTGATGAACAAAAAAGAAACAGAGGCATGGATACATGGAACAGACTGACAGCTATCAGAGGGGAAGAGGGTTTGGGGGCTAGATTAAGGGATTAAGCAAAACACATATATATACAACACATAGACACAGACAACAGTGTGGTGATAGCCAGAGGGAAAGGGGTTGAGGAGAGGTGGAGGTGGGCAAGGTGGGGAGGCGGAAATGAGATGGAAAGAGACTTTGCTTGAGGCGATGAGTGCACAAAGCAGTGTGCAGATGATGTTGTGTTGAAACCTGTATGGCTTTGTGAACCGATGTCACCTCAATAAATTCTATTTAAAAAAATAAAGAACCTGGTGCTCAGTTGGGCTCCAGCAAGCTCTCTTCCATATGATATACTTATCTCTGCATGAAAGTCAGTTCACTCTTAAAAAAGCGTCAGTTGATACCTGATTTTAAAAACTTTTTATACAGAAAACCTCATAAAATAAATTTATAGCTTAATGAATGATTAAGGCAAACACCCTTATAACTATCATTCAGGTCAATAATGATTTTGTCAGCAACCCCAGGAGCCCTTTCCTTCCTCTCAAAGTGATTATCATTCTGATTTGTATAGAAGTCTTTCTTATGTTCCTTTATAGTTTTTTACCCAAGTGATAAAAACTATAGGTTACTCTTGCCCATTTAAAAAATGTGTTTTATGTCTCATTAAACCTGCAAATACCCCCTCGGCCCTTTTCTTTTCCTCGGGAAGATGGATCAATAGCTTGAACAGTCTGGATTTTGCTGATGGCACATTGATGGTGCATCTAACATGTCCTCCAGCCCATGGGATTTTCCACAAATTAGAAGCTTAGATTCATTCTATTGCTTGGCTTTAACAAGACTGGGAGCCAAATTTTCTTCCTTCTCCCTCCCCCACCCAGAAGGCAGCGGCCCTCCCTCCAAGATGCAGATTCAGCCTGTTGGGGCACCTCCCCCATTTCGTGCTTCTATATTTTCTTACCAGCTTGTCCCACCACCTGAAATGCCCACCCGGCTTTCTCTGCCTACAAAACGACTACTCGGTCTTCAGGACCCAATTCGAAAATCAAATGTCACTCACCAAGTCTGTGACATCTTCATATGTCTCCCAGGCAGATTATGCCTCCGGGTCCCCATCCTGTTCTCAGTCCTCTCTGTCACAGCACTTGCTACACCCTGTCATATTTACCGGAACTTTTCCCAGCACCCAGCTTTCCCACCCCGTCCCTGCTCCTTAGCAGTGGCCAGCGTATCTGAGTGGATGCAGGTGTGGGCAATGTCCTTCCATCCCACCTTGTAGGGAACACCTGGGTTCCGATCACTCCCTCTCCTTCATGGTCCACAGGGGGTGTTCCCCTAAAGGGCCTTTCTTCCTTTCCTAGTGCCTCCAAGGTTTCTCTTAAGCAACTCTTGTTTCTCATTGCCCAGCAAACTTTCCCACCCTCAGCTGCCTCTTCTTGAGAAGGATCTGCACCATCATTGGATCTGCCGTTGGCTTGGAATTTGGCTTTTGAAGAGAAGGATCAGAGAGTAGCCCCTGTCCCCTGGGGAATAGAGCATCCCCCTGTTCCTTTTAGACTGAGGATATTTCAACAGCATCTGCAGTATAATGCCATCTCCCTTCAGTCAGACCATTAGCCAATACAAGTAGCACTGGATATACACACAGCCCCATAGCACACCTATCCTTCAGCAGGATGGGCAAGCAATGAGGGATGTGTTTGCTCACACGGATCCATTAAACTCTCACTCGCCTTTCAAGTGTGTCTTCAAAATCACTTCATGGGAACGTTCCCCAATGAACTTGGCCCAGTTCTCTCAATTCCCCTACTCAATGAGCCCTCATTAATTATGTACCTAGAGATTCTACTCTATTAGTTGCTCTTGCTGTGTTATTCTATGAAGATGTTTATTTCTCTTCATCAGGAGTCTGAGAGGAAGAGCTGTCCTTGCTGTTCTTTTGAATCTCTCCCACTGTCAGTTCCCACTTCTGCAGGGAGGACAGACCCAATACATGTCACTGACAAACGTCTGTGACTCTGTGTGTGCCTGGACTCTTGTAATTTTCCAGTATGAGAACTGAAAGAGCTGAGGAAGGAAAGATGCTAACATGTCTAGCCTCTCTGAAGAACATTTTATCCCAAGAGTCGGCTTTTCTTTTCCTGAATGGTGCTCTTTTTTTGTTTTTCCTCCCTAATCTGCGGAAATTTGCTAACCTGCCAATCTTTGAACTGTTTAAATAAAGACTTGAGGAGTGAGGTTTGACTTTTCGGAACCCAATTTACAGTCCTAAATGTAATAAAGTATATTACTATGGGTATGGCTGTAGCTCTTTGTGGTTTTTTTGTTTGCTTGGTTTTTTGTAAGCAAACACTATTTCATCAACTTGTAGAGTTGTTATGCATTCTTACCATAGTCCCCTGTGATGTCGTAATGGTTTCTCTGAGGCAATGAGCCCTGGTAATAATGTTGTGAGTCAAATTGGAATTGTTTACATTTTTGTTAATGTTTACTTTCCAAAGGGAGTGTCTTTCAGGTCCTGGAATTACAGATCTATGATAGTTCTAGTACATGTTGATACTTTTCTGAAGACAAAAGTCATTTGGCTGAATCTGGACCAAAGAAATGTGATATTTCTTCTGAGTGAAAGTAAGCCCTCAGAAGACTCAAGTTATCCAAGGTTTATAAAAAAAACTGAGCAGCACGTGTGTGTGTGTGTGTGTGTGTGTGTAAAATATGTCCAAGTTGTACACTGCAGGTCAGGGCCCCTTACTGCCAAGCTGAGGAAAGGACATCGTGCATTCTAGGAAAATGACAGGAGTTTCCTTGAGATCTTATCTGTTCAGTCAATAAATTAAAGAAGGATCTAGATAATTTACCCAAAAAACATCAATTAATATTGTCCATGTGTGTGCACACTTGTGCCATTGTGCACGTTTTAGCATTGAAATCATTAATTAGTAAATGTATGCATTAGACTTTACCTATTAATTTTAAAAAGAATTATAGCCTTGATATACTAAACAAGGTGAAACACATTACATTTATTCATGATAATTTAAATATTTAAATGGAAAGATATTACTTAAAATAAATGAGTGGTTAACTTTAATAAAATGAATAAAAGAATTGACTCCCTTCCATTGATCTCTCAGTAGCTGGGGTCCCCATGCCATGGGCAGCCTGCAGCCCCCAGGCTCTGTCATTTATCCATGACAGATTTTCCAAATTCCCATTCTTCCTTCTGCCCTCTCTCTTTTTCCAAAGATAGTTAGTATTTCTACCTTCCTTATTTCTAGCTGCTATTATAGCTTCCCCCGGGGTTATTTTATTCCCTAAGCCTATTTCTATTCTTCTCTTCATTCTCCCTAAAATAATTAATCTAGCTCTTGTAATTCTATGTTCTTGTTATTAGTCCCTAAATGGAAAGAAATAACGGGTTCAGAAAATCTTCAAAAGCTATATCCATAAATTATTGAGCAAGAAACATTTACAGTTTCTTTCTAAATCTGCATCATCCAAAATGACAGCCATTAGTCACATGTGGCCATTTAAATGTCAATTTAAATAAATTAAAATTCAATGAAATTAAAATGCCAGTTCCTTGGTTTCACTGACCACATCTCAAGTATTCATCAGCCACAGCTAAAATACTGGATGACACAAACTATTCCCATCATCACAGAATGTTCTATTGGACAGAGCATTATTCTAGATCCCCTTCTCTGAAGGAGAGGCCAACTGCTTTTATTCTATCATTTTACCTTTCAGCAAATGCCCTCTCTCTTGTTGAGGAGGGCACACACCTTCAGGCCTCACCATCTCCTCCTGTTCAAGCAGGACAGTCATTCTCTTTCTGAATCAAGTGGATTGCAGATGCTTCAGTGAGAGGCCATCATAGGCGCTCCACATGAATGAATCGTATGGAAACTCTGGTACCCAGAGAGCCCCTAGGAAATCAGCAAGTTTGATGGAGCACAGTCTTCCGCCAGAAGATATGAATAGATCAGGGAAGAGACAGTGAAGCAATTCAGGGAGCATATTTAAGACCCAAAGGTACAGTACAGTCATACACCCCATGACATTTCAGTCAACAGCAGACCACATATATGGCCCTGATCCCTTTAGATATAATGCAGCTCAATTTCCCGTAAGAATTGAAAGGATATGTGGCTCAGGAGGAATGTGGTCCAGGGAGCAATATCTGTGGGGTTGACCATAGAGTCTCTCACTCACAGCACCTCAATATTGAGGGCACAGGTTATATCCCGGCCAGCCACTGACCTGCTTCAACAGAGGGGCTTGCCTATACCCCAGCAAACATGTTCTGAGGATGCCACAGCCTCCCAGATCGAGCTTCATGGTCTTCAAAGAACATTGCTGTAAATTCTGAGAACCTAAGACCCTGTACAAGGTCACAGGTCCTCAGGAGCTCCCTTAACAAGTATAAGTGCCACTGTCGCTTGAGTAAAAGTTTTTTGTGCAGGATGGACCCAGCCTGTCCCTGTACTTTGGAAATATTTTCAGGTCATAATGATATAAAGCACAAGTAAGTTCTGTTTCTTCCATCGGTTCAATGCCAGAGAGAGCCCTTTGTGCCAGACAGAGTAAAGGGAACCAAACACAAATTTCCAAAGTCAAAATATTGAATCATCAGTTCCCTATCCTCTCTACGTTAAACACCTTTTAAAAACAAATACCACATGCCCTGACCAGTTTGGCTCAGTGGATAGAGTGTCAGCCTGTGGACTGAAAGGTCCCAAGTTCGATTCCAGTCAAGGGCATGTACCTGGGTTGTGGGCATATCCCCAGTAGGGGGTGTGCAGGAGGCAGCTGATCGATGTTTCTCTCTCATTGATGTTTCTAACTCTCTATCCTTCTCCCTTCCTCTCTGTAAAAAATCAATAAAATATATTTTTTAAAAAACAAACAAATACCACAAAGTTCCTTAATCTGACCTCTGCTCCAGCATGCCATAGCCAAAACCACATTGCCATGGCAACCCCTATGTTCTTTATATCTCCATCTTGATTTCTTATTTTTACTGGTCCTCTGGCCACCTCTCTCTCCCTCCTGCAGTCACTATCTGATGATGCACTCCTTACCCAGCCAGTTTCTCCTCCATATTTCTCATCAGTCAGCCCATATCCCTGTTCACGGAGCAGCACCGACAGCTTTGATGTTCTATTTCTGACCCCTGTCAGAAGGAAGAAGGGAAAGAGCATGTGGGACAATTTATAAAGTCTACAGTCATGCACATAGGACTTCACAGTCGCTCGCCTTTCACTCACTGATTCCTCCAGAGCAACTCCCAGTCCTACAAATTTCATTCATGTAAGTGCCCTATACAGGTGTGCCATTTTTTATCTTTTATACTATACTAGGGGCCCAGTGCACAAAAGTTTGTGCACTCGGGAGGGTCCCTCAGCCCCGCCTATGCCCTCTCACAGTCTCAGACCCCTCGGAGGATGTTCACCTGCTGGCGTGTCTGGCCAGCCTGGGTGAGGGGCTGATGGCTGTTTGCAGGTTGGCCAAGCCCCTCCACTGGGAACCCTCACACCATGAGGTTGTGGCCAGCCTGGGTGATGGGGATGAGGACCGTTTTCAGGCTGTCCACAGCTCCCATTGACCCAAGGTCCCAGCGAGGCTGGCTGGAATCAGGTTTTTGAGGTTTATTTATCTTCTATAATAGAAACTTTGTTACCTTGAGCAGAGGCCTAGGCAGGCAATGGAAGCCTCCTGTATGCTTTAGCTCTGTGGCTTCTGTAATTGAAACATTGTTGCTTGAGCAGAGGCCTGCTGGCCTAGTCAGGCAGTTGCAATGGAAGCCTCCTGTTTGCTCTAGCTCTGTGACTGCCAGCCTCCATCTTGGCTGGGTTAATTTGCATACAGCCACTCTGATTGGCTGGGGCGTGGCTTTGCTGGTGGGTGTGGCTTGCTGGTGAGTAGGTGTCTCTGAGTGATAGTTAATTTGCATATTACTCTTTTATTAGATTAGATTTTTATGGTTAGGTATGGTTAGATACACAAATACTTAGCATTATGTTACAATTATCTACAGTATTTGGTACGTATCATGCTGTGCAGGCTTATAGCCTAGGAGCAATAGGCTGTACCATGTAGCCTAGGCATGTAGTAGGCTGGACCATCTAGGTTTGTGTGCATGCACCCTATGATGCTCACAGGAAATGATGAAACTGCCTAACAGCACATTTCTCAGAACATATACCCTTCCTTAAACAAGGCATGACTGCTCTCTTATTAGAAGAAACTTAGAATTCCTCAGGAAATCTCACTTTATGCATAAACCTCACTTAAGGGAGCATAAACAAATAGATCAAGAACAAAAGTTCACAATTTAAAAAAACAATCTTGGAGTGAAAAGATCACAAGTTTAAGAATCCTTTTTCAAGTGTAAATTGCTGAAGCAGGGGATTTCCCAGGGGTGAGGATGACGGAGCCCTTAGTGCTAGGGTGCTTGCATGCACGACTCCGGAGACCAGGTTCTGTGATGCAGGTCTAATTTTATTGAGGAAATACAGCGGTATATATTAGCGGAGATAGCCAATCATGGAACACCAGGTCTTCTTAGGGAGCCAATGAGCATAAAGGTCAGGGTACTGTGTAGGTGGCTCTGGGAGGGGCTCAGGTGGGCGTTGCCATCTTCCTGGTGTGTCAGAAAGATTTGAATTGCTGGAGTGCACTCACAGCATTGCATCAGCCACTGCACCGAGACAAACCTCCTGTGCTCTACCTACATCTCCCCCTTCCTTTTTTTATTAGCACCTGTTGGATGTGTATTATCATGACCTGCTGTGCCTTTATTCAGGCTATCATGGTGAACATACAGCGGAAGAGGATGAATGCTATACCAGCTAGGGTAGCCCAAATGAATAGGTGAGCTGGGTTTAGCCAAGTGAGGTGGCTGAAACCCAAAGTAAGATACATTTTTGTGGTGGTGCAATCAAAAGAGCTCTCATTGCTTATGAGAAAAAGGAAAGGGGGCCTGAAGCAGGGATGAAAGAAATGCTGGGTGGACTTTCTGGTCTGTTTAGTAACATTGCCCTCCCAGGTGCCCTCTGAGGTGTTAAGAGTAGTTGACCATTTTAACACCTGGTGGTTAAAAGGATTACAGAATAAGGTTCCATTCCAAGAAACCTCACTGTGTCTGTCTCTATCGCAAGGGAGCCCCACCGAACAGTTAGAGGCTCGGGCGACAAGGAATTGGAGACTATCGGTCCCCACAGGCATTAAGACCCCAGGGTGTTGCACCATGGTCCATAGAGTCTATCCGTGTGCTCCTGCACTGTTGGCAGTGATGATAGCACACATTAATAAGAATAGAGTCCCTGCTGAAGGATTCTCCTCCGGTGCCATTCATGCCGCCTGCTCCTGTAGCGCCTTACTATCACCCCATGTTATAGGGTGAGCCCTTCTGCCTCGGGGATGTCTCCTCCGGCGGTGCCGTGTCTCCTCTTCAAGTGAGAGGTCCTCCATCTCTGCCACTGGTGGGGTGACTGGCCTCTGACTCATCCCTTAAGGTGTGTGGCTTTATGTCTCTCGCTGGAATCCAGAGGGGGTGTCTCTCACCTTTTGGGAAGATACAAGCAAAACCTCTCCCCTGGGTTAATAGTGAATCGGGGCCCTTCCATATTCCTAAAAGGGGATCCCGCCATCGGACCAGGGGAAAGGGTGTTGGAAGATTCTGAAGACCTCCCCAGTGCTTGTATATTGGAGGGAGACCATGATTATCAAAATGAAAAAAGTTTAATGTGGTTAAAGCCTGTGTTAGTATAGTATGTGGGTTACTTCCTATTATCCCCTCTTTCTCTTTTTGTATTTGGATTTTAAGCTCTCTGTGTAATCTTTTGTGTGTGTGTGTGTGTGTGTGTGTTTTTCTGTGTTTTTTTTTCTATTGGCTCATTCTTTGGTGACGTGGCCACGCCCCCTACACTCAAAACATGCCCCCTTTTGGGCGTCAGCTCTTACTCCTAGATTCACGTGTTCTGCGAGTGCAGCGGCTAAAGCTGCTGCAGATCTGCTGCTAACATCGCGACATGCAAGGACCCAATCATCAATATTTCTGGATTTTACTGGTGCTATGGCCTATCTACACTCTGCATTAGCCCCTTCCCATGCTAATTCTCGAGTGAGGGCATCAGCTGCCTGAGAATGAGTAACCTTTCGGTCAACAGCCTCCTGTACTCTGTGTAAGAACTCTGAGAAGCCTTCATTCAATCCTTGGACTAATTTGGACAATTGGGCCAGCTTCCCTTTGGGATTAATTTGGGCAAATGCACGCATAGCACAGAGGCGGACCTGGTCAAAATACCTAGGCCGGCCCTGGGCTTGAGCAGCTGGGGAAGCGTATTGACCTTCCCCTTGAAGTGCCTCCACCTCCGCCTTTAAGTTAGGTGTATTACCATTCCCGGAAGCAAGTTGCGGCCTGCGAGAAGCTTAGCCTGCTCGTAAAACAGCGCTTTCCACTGGATCAAGTCTCCAGGAGGTAGGATGGTTCTAGCCAAACATTTCCAATCATAGGGACAATTGAGATTAATGCTAAAATTGTCTAATAGTTGTTGAGTATATGGGGCTGAGAGACCATCTTCCTGTACTGCTTTCCTAATAGCTAATAGCTCCTTTTGGTTAGGCGGAAGCCAGGCTTGTGGTTGAGCGACTGTGGGGTTGTTGTTTACTGGGAAGGCTTGAGGGGGTGTCTGGGAGAAAGTCTCGTGAGAAGCCTCAAGACCTAAAGAAAATCTTGTGGCATCTCTCTGCTGGCATTGAACCTTATATAGTTCTGTCCAGGGGCTATCATCAGTGTTTTTCAGTGTTGGTTGAGTACTTGTGGGTTTATTTGTTGTAGAAACTGGAGGTGGAACCGTCTTCCCCTCCCCCAAAGGCACGGACCCGGCAGTAAACTGTTTAGTTTCACTTTTGTCCGATCGCTCTTTAACAAACAACTCCCACGCATCAGGGGGGGCAGAGGGCTCTGGTGAGGAGTACGGGGGAGGGGACCTGCCTCCACTGAGGCCGCAAGGGCCGCAGGTACTGGCAGAGATGGTTCAGGGGGGACTCCAGAGAGACATGAGAGGAGGGCCAAAATGGCGGGTGTTAGAGAAAGTGGAAATGTTTTTCCTTCGTGAACCTCGGCAGACATTACACGCTTGAGTACTTTCTCCCAGGTGCCTGGGTCCCATACGGAGGCTTCTAACAACCAGGGGTTAAGGTGTAAGAAGCACTCCCACAGCACTTGAAGTTCCTTTTCTGAAACCTTAACTCACCTATTCTGCAAAATGGCGTGGAGAGCTCATGCCTGAGGGGCATGTGCTTCGGGGGGAATATTGCCCATATTGTAGAGGGTCACTCACCTGGTCTGATGTTCTGGAGACCCCACGTTCAGGCGCCATATGAAGCAGGGGATTTCCCAGGGGTGAGGACGACGGAGCCCCTAGTGCTAGGATGCTTGCATGCATGACTCCGGAGACCAGGTTCTGTGATGCAGGTCTAATTTTATTGAGGAAATACAGCGGTATATATTAACGGAGATAGCCAATCATGGAACACCAGGTCTTCTTAGGGAGCCAATGAGCATAAAGGTCAGGGTACTGTGTAGGTGGCTCTGGGAGGGGCTCAGGCGGGCGTTGCCATCTTCCTGGTGTGCCAGAAAGATTTGAATTGCTGGAGTGTGCTCACAGCATTACATCAGCCATTGCACTGAGACAAACCTCCTGTGCTCTACCTACAAATTGCCATCCTTTTAAAGGATGGAGGCTTTCGAGAAGGCACAGGGCACACCTATAAGCAAGGCCTCAGGGAGTTTGCTGGAAGCTTCCTATTAACACAGATTACTTCTCAATCTCTCCCTTCAGACTGCGCTCGCCTTGCAGGTACATCTTCATCACTGGCCATCTGGAGCCGGACGCCAGACGCAGCACAGGAGCCAGGAAAGTTTTCACCAACAGATTCATTTATATCCATGGTTCCTCTCTGCTGTCATCTTCCCAACATCATTAAATCACAGTTTTTGGCTTAATTAATATGAAGGTTTACACAATTATGGTCGCACAAACATTGTGTGTTGCTGAGCCAGGAAATGTGTACGACTTTCTTTCTCTGACCTCATTGTCTTCCCATGTCTTTATTTTCAAGGCACCTTTCACTGATTCTTTCTACAGTTCTAACACCTCTGCAGGTCCCGTGCTCTTCATTAGGTCCAACTTTGTGTCTTCCATTGGGCCATTTCCCTCCGGCCCCGGCGGACCTGCTCTAATTGGACCTGGTGTCACATGAGGCTGCTGTGATGTTGTCCTCGGGTATCTCTTCAGCTGTTCTCCAGGGACCCATTTTCTGGACTCTTGTCCTCTCTTGTCTTGATTTACTTATTTGTTTTGCTGGAGAACATTTTCTAGGTTTTTTTCTTTGTCGTCGTTGTTTTTTAAGAAAAGGTGCATGAAATGTTAAGTGTCTGAAAAGTATTCTGCCCTCACATTTGATCCCTACTTCGGCTGGTTTAGGATTTCGGTTCACAATCACTGACTCCGATTTTGAAGGCCTTGCTCCTCTGTCTTCAAGCTTTCTAGGTGCTGACAAGAAGCTGGATGTCATTTGATTTCAGATCTTTTGTATGTGATGTAACTCATATACTGGGACCCGAAAATGGAGGCCACTCAGGGTCCTGGCCCATGTCACAAACCTGGCTCAGCCTGCACCTTGCCTACGGTCAAGGAAACCTAAGGGCGAACCCTGTCCTTCAGCTCACCTTTACTTGGACCACCTTTCCCAAGAAAACAGCACCTGCTGGCCTCATAAGGAAATCCCCGCTCTCCTAGCCAACCCTGCCCTGTTTCCTGTGCCTCTTCTCTATAAAACTCGCTCTTGCCCAAATCCCTGGGGAACAGTGTCCCCTGCTTGTGAGCCACCCCCTCCCCAATCCCAGGCTGTTTTCCCTTGAATCAGGATAGCAAACTCCTTATTAAATGCTTTTAGTTTTGTCATTTGACACGTGTTTTCCCCACTCTTTAATGTGCATTAATGTAAAATTTTTAAAAAAACATTATTATTCTTTGGACAAGGAACTTTGTCTGGAGATGTGAGGTTCTTTAGCCCTGGGAATTATTATATGCTTTAACAATTTCCTCACCATTTTAGCTGTTTTATCTTTCTAAAACTCTTCTTACCTAGGTATAAGATCTCTTTAATTCATTCCCTTTCTTATTTTTCTCTTATTTTCCTTTCTTTTTTTTATTACTTCCTATGAGATTTTCTCAACTTTATCTTCCAGATAGTCTTCTCACATGATTTCTGGTATTAGGTCTCTAGTTCTGCAGTACTTATGGCTCCTTGGGTTTTGTGAACGCAGTATTTTCTCTTACCTCTCTGAGGCTAGCAAATAAGAGTTAAATTTGCCTGTTTCCTCAGAGTTCCTTCTTGTATTTGTTTGTATTGGCCTTTGCCTTCCACACACAAGCTTGTTGTCTGTTGTAATGGGTAATTTTTGTGTAAACTTACCTGAGCCAGGAGGTGCTCAGGCATTTGGGCGGACATTATTCTGGGTGTGTCTGTGAGGGTTTCTGGGGGAGATAAATGTCTGAATGGGTAGGCGAGGAAAGCAGAGGGCTCTCCCAATGTGGGTGGGCCCCATCAGCGGGTGAAAGCTTGAATGGGAACAAAATGACTGTCCCTCCCTCAAGCAAGAGGGAGATTTCTCCAGCCTTTGACGGAAACAGAAACATGGGCTCTTCCCGGGTCCACCTGGCCTCTGGGTGGGAACTGTGACTGGTTCTCTTAGCGCTCAGCCCTTCCAGACTCAGAATGCAACTAACCCATTGCCTTTCCTGCGTGGCCAGCTTCAACTCACCCTGCAGGTCCTGGCACTTGCCCACTTCTATGGTGGTGCGAGCCAATCCTTTGAAATAATTAATTTTAAAATTAATACACATACACATTCTACTGCTTCTGTTTCTCTGGAGAACCCTGGCCAATACAATTTTTTATTTGTGAGAGAGAGACAATGCAATGTTGATTTGAAAACGCTGGATATGGGCAGGGCTTGTTGACTAGAGGATTTCTCTGACTATACTTGTAGGCCTTTTTTTTTTTTTAAGCATTTCAATCTCCCCAAGGAAGCATCTCCTAATCTTGTGCTTCCAAGCCTATAAATATGTGTGGTCGGCGGGGGAAAGGGCTGGAGGGGGGGGGAGGGGGGTTGCGGGTTGCAGAAATCAGTGCTTTCAATCGTGGCTGAAGGTTACAGATGCCCTGGTGTATCCAGCTGTTCCTTCTCTGCTGGAGCTTGCAATGGGGTTCCGTTCTAATGCACTAAGGCATCCACTGCAAGCGATAAAGGAATGTCCCTCTTATGCTTTGAGAATACCACTGAGGTTGTGCCATCCTTGGGGGACTTGAGAGGATAGTCACTCAAACCATTGTCTGTAGGGCTTAACTGCAGAATCCTGGTTGAGAAAGGCGGGTAAAGACTGCATGCCCAGACTCTCAGACTCTGCCCTGGATTTCAGCCCATACCTCACCCCATCTTCCTATGAGTCCTGAAGCTGTTGATGTTCTGCAGCTGATGGGCTTGCTCTCCGCAGGCACTTAGGTTGAAGCCTCCTGACTCTGCTTAATCAGTTACCACCATCCATCTGCCTTAAACATTATAGCAATTTGTTGCCACTGCTCATTCTTCGTCTCCATGCTTTTACTCCAGCTTTATGAGTTTAAAGCATTTTATTACCTTACAGTCATTTTGGTAGGATTTATAGAAGTGTATCAATTTACCACGATAACCCAGATGTCCAGTTATTTGTATACATGACTAATACTTTTAAGTAGAGTTACGTAATTGAGCAGCCAAATGAGGACATCACTGAGAGTAAAGGGGGCACTTAAAGTAATTACAATTATGTAATTTTACAAACTTCTTTCTATTAACTAAAAAATTGGCATTCTGATACTAGTGGATCTACAAAAAAAGTTGTACTCAAACTATTTTAGATATAAAACCTCTCCAGAAAATTATATTAATGTATTTATAAATAAAATGACATATCCATGTAGATGAAAGTAAAAATTTCAAAAATTCCTTAAACACTAAAAATTTCAAAAATTATCTAAACATTACAAAACAGAATAACCATTCCTGAAATATATTCATATACTTTAATGAGTTTTTTTGGCTGCATCTGTTTCTTACAGCATGTCACTGTGACTTTTCTGAATAACGTATGTTCAAAAGCATAATTATTTAATTAATTATTCTTAATATTTCATAAAATTTATTATAATATTTTCAATGTTCTATTTACAGTTACTAAATTTGAAACTGCTGACACCTTCAAATAATTTCTCTCTGTAGACCATAATATTTACACAAGAAAATACACTCTGGAAAGGGGCTGAGGTACATGGAAAGCTCAGAGCAAATCCTAATAAATGGAAGATATTCTCCATTTTACATTTTCACATTGAAATGTGTGTATATGTTTGAGCCCAATATTTTTACAAGTACTGTCTTTGGCCTTTATTCAAAGTAATATTCTTTGGCAACTAAATTTATAGAATAAAATTTGTCAATATGTTGTCTCAGTTTATTATTAAACTAGAGGCCTAGTGCACAAAATTTGTGCACTGGGGGGGGGGTACCTCAGGCCAGCCTGCACCCTCTCGCAGTCCAGGAACCCTCAGGGGATGTCCAGCTGCCACGGAAGTAGGAGAGGCTCCCACCACCGCCACTGTACTTGCCAGCCATGAGCCCAGCTTCTGGCTGAGTGGCGCTCCCCCTGTGGGAGCACACTGACCACCAGGGAGCAGCTCCTGCACTGAGCATCTGACCCCTGTTGGTCAGTGTGTGTCACAGAGATTAGTCATTCTGCCATTCAGTTGCATATTAACCTTTTATTATATAGGATGCTGTTTTCTAAAAAGAAAAAAGCAACCAAGATTTAAAGAGCTCATTTACAAAATCACATACCATTGCAGGTCAGTTAGGTGGATTCATAGTTCTTCAAAAGCTCAAATTTTTCTAAATTCCAACTAATGATGGAAATGAAAAGACAATACACATCTGGCCAGGCTGGAATATCTTTCTGAATTCAGCATTAGAATTCTGTGGTTCAGTTACTCTATGCACATATAAAAACATTAGTAAATCTCAGCAAGTACAACTTTTTTGATTGGTGGAGCTGCAGCTTGTTTGAGCACACAGTTGTGAATTATGCATGCACACAACCAATTCCAAATATAGTTCTGCTTCATAGTTTCCTAATTTAGTAAGAACATTGTTATTGCTCTGATTCTGTGCCTTACCACAATTTGTATTTGTATTATGAATACAAAAACAAATCATTTTATCTTTAATGCTAAACTTTTGAACCATATGTACCGTGAAATTCACTATAATGTCACATATTTCAAATTCAACACAACGAACTTCCAAAAGCTTTACGTTGACTCCACGAATCTGATTGTTTTTTAAATGAACCATTATTGGTATGGTTGATTTAAACTCGATTGATAACTGATGTCACAGACATCAGTTATCTTTTGTAGTCTTCCTTTGCTAATGGAGATAGCACATGGAGAGTTATCACTTCATTTTTTGTGCAAGCGCAAGAGAACTTGGGATTTAAAATGAATGAAATTAATTTAGAACACTGTTCTTTTTATCCAAAGAAAAGTCATACTTCAAAGAGTGATGTGTAAGCACACTTTTCCCAGCCTTACATGCTAAATTGTGTTTAAACACAGCAAGTATGCTTAGAATGACTACCACCTTTACAAGCAGATGTTCACAGTTCTTTGGCAAATTTTTATCTCCTCTTTTTGAGTGGTCAGAGATGTCACCATTGACTCCATGGTGAATAGTAAAACTGAAAAAAATATTTGCTCAGATTATATGTTCACCATTGATTGTACTGAGAAATTAAAAATTCAGTCTTAATTTTTTTATTAAACATAATGTGTGCTATTAAAAAGTTCATTGCTGAGACAAAATGTGGGATAAGAAACTCCAAAAACAGTAAGAATTGATTTTTTTTTTGAACTTTTAAAACTAACCCAAAGCTGGAAGCAACCTAAGGAGTGTTTATTTAAGAAAAATGGCCTGACATCCATAAAAACAGTGAGTATTGTGGCCTCTTAAAGGTACTATAATCCCATTCCCCATTTCTCAGCTCACCAGTAGCCTGGGAAATAACAGCCTGTGTTCCTGATGTAGGAAGAGGAGAGAGCAGAACAGATATCACTTACATATTGTTCCCAGCTGGTCTGTCCAATGGCTCTCTGGAGGAATTTTTTATAAGGCTTGTCTTTATCTCACCTGGTTGGAACTCGCTTGTGCTAAAGCTATATGGAGACAAGGACACCTTGTCAAAAACACTTACAGTCAAACTAGAGGCCTGGTGCATGAAATTCGTGCATGGAGTGGGGGTAGGGGGTGGGGGTGGTGTCCCTC
>PVJC01012364.1:0-24790 GCA_004026665.1 Murina feae
TTCATATTTCATATCTTTGATTTGCTTCTTGAGATCCTCTCGTCTGCTGTTGGATGTCTGTATCATTTCAGTCAGTGTATGATTCATTTCTAGTTGGTCCTTTATCATATCCTTGAGGGTCTCATCAAATTTATTGGCAGTCTCTAGCATTTTCTTGAAAAACCTAATAACCGTGGTTTTGAACTCTATATCCTGTCGTGTTCTTTCCTCCATTTCTGTCATTTGTGACCTGTTTCGTCTCCCCATTTTGGCTGCTTTCCTTTCTGATTTAGGCGATCACTGCGAGGGATTAACCTCTAAGCCACTTGGTTATGAGAGTCAGCTGTGTCTACTGTGGGAGAATTTCTGTGCTGGAGACACCATTATGGGGCAAGAGTTGTTTCAGTGGAGCTTTTATGCTCACTGCATCTGCCCCGAGTGTGTTCCTTGTGGATCTGTTTTGTTTAGGTTAGTCCCACTCTGGCCACTGGGTTGGGGCTGGCTCATGTATCTTTAAGGAGGCGTTGATTAAGCCTCTGCCCTAGCTCTGACGCAGCTTGGGAGGGGCGAGGCCTCGGGGAGTTTGCAGGGCGGGGCGGAGCAAATAGCTATGGCGCTTCTCAGCCCGGCGCTGAGAGACACCAGGTCTCTGTGTCCCACGGTAATTGCTGCAAGCAATGCTGAGAGAAACCCGTTTTGGATTTCCTCCTGGTGCCAGTCAGTCCCCCTTCTCTGGGTGTCTGGGTCCTTAGAAACTCACTTGGAACTGGAGTTCAGAGCCGCTGGGGACTTGTGGCTCTCTTCGTTTTGGAAAAGAACCGCGTCCCCCGGTGCCAGCCCTTCCCCGAGCCCCGTGCGCGTGCCTCTGTACCTCTGTACTTTGCTTCCGCTGCTCCTCTGAGTCTCAGACTCTTCTCTAGTTGTAGGATTTTCACTCAGCCAGCCTTCCTGTGGGTGCGAGTGGTGTCCGTGTGTTCTTTTCGAGGTTTTTCTGAAATAGTTGTTCACGGCTGCATTTACGGTGTCTACCCTATGCCGCCATCTTGTTTCTCCCATATTACTCTTTTATTAGATTAGATAGCTGGAGCTATCAGGCAAAAGAAATAAATAAAAGGTATCCAGTTTGGGAATGAAGAGGTAAAAGTGTCACTCTTCTGATGACATGATTCTATATATAGAATACCCTAAAGACTCCACCAAAAAATACTATTAGAAACAATAAACAAATAAAATAAAGTTATAGGATACAAACTCAAGAGACAAAATTTCACTTTATTCCTATATACTACCAATAAAGTTTCAGAACAAAAAAATCTCCTTTTGTAATTGCAACTGAAAGAATGAAACACTTAGGAATAAACTTAACAAAGACTGAAAACTACAAAGTGTTATTAAAAGAGGCTTAAAAAGACACAGTGAGCCCTTGCTGGTGTATCATCCCACGCTCAGAAAAGTTGTTGGTTAAATTCCCGGTCAGGGCACATGCCCTGGTTTTGGGCTCAATCCCTTGTGGGGACCCTGCAGGATGCAGCCAATTGATGTGTTATCTCATTGCTGTTTCTCTCTTCTCCCTTGCTCTCTCTCTAAAGATCAATAAACTAGTAATTAAAAAAGACACAATGAAATGGAAAGATATTCTGTGTTCATGGATAGGAAGAATCAACATACTGTAGTTAAAATGGCTATATTACCCAAAGCAATTGTACAAAGTTTATGAAATCCCTAGAAAAATCTCAATGACCTTTTTTAAAGAAATAAAACAAAATTTATTAGGTTTGTATGGAACCACAAAGAACTCAAATGGCCAAAGCAATCCTGAGAACAAAGAATGAAGCCAGAGTCATCAGACAACCTGACTTCAAATTATACTACAGAGCTATGATAATCAAAACAGCATGGTAGTGGAAGAAAAATGGACACACAGACCACTAGAACAGAATTGAGAGCCCAGAAACAAACATGTACATGAGAAAATTTTTCTTTTTGACAGAGTAAAAATATGCAGTGGAGAGGAGAAAAGCCTCTTAAATGGTGCTCAGAAATTTGGAAAGCCACATGCAAAAGGATGAAACTAGACTATAGTTTATCCCCATGTATAAAACTTAATTCAAAATGGATCAAAGACCTAAATTATCTGAAACAATAAAATACACTGAAGAAAACATAGATGCTAAATTTATGGATCTTAGTCATAGAGAAGATTTTATACATTTGACCCCAAAAAGGAAGGGAAGTAAAGGCAAAAATAAGTGAATGGGACTATATCAAACTAAAAAGCTTCTGCACAGCAAAGAAACTGCCAACAAAACAAAAAGTTAACCAACCAATTGGGAGAATACTTTTGCAAACAACAGCTCTGACAAGGAGTTAATATCTAAAATATATAAAGAACTCATACAGCTCACTACCAAACAAACAGTCCAATTAAAAAATGGGAAGAGGATCTGAGTAGACACTTCTCCCAAGAAGACATACAAATGGATAATAGATATATGAAAAGATATTCAACATAACTAGTTATTACAGAAATGAAAATCAAGGGTGAAGGGATTAAGAAAAAACACACACAACAACCTAAAGCAGAGGGATAAGGGGTGGGGGAAGAAGGTAGAAGTAGAAGGGTAGAATAGGGTATTGGGGGGGAAATGATGGTGAAAAGAGACTTGGCTTGTGGTGGTGAACACACAATACAATATACAGATAATGTATTATAGAATTGTATACCTGAAACCTATATAATTTTATTAACTAATGTCATCCTAATAAGTTCAACTAAAAAATTGATAAAAAATTAAAAATTAAAGAGACAATAAAAAGTCACTACTATGAGATATCACTTCATACCTGTTAGAATGACTATTAAAACAACAAAACAAGCAATAACAAGTGTTTGAGAGATTGTGGAGAAAAAGGAACCCTCATTCACTGCTGATTAGAATGTAAACTGGTACAGTCACTATGGAAAACAATATGGAGGTTCCTCAAAAAATTAAGAATAGAATTACCATATGACCCAGTAATCCCTCTTCTTAGTATCTACCTAAAAAATTTGAAAATATTTATTCACAAAGATAGTATTATTCAAGGCGGCCAAACAGGGAAACAACCAAAGTGTCCTTTGATAGAGGACTGGGTAAAGAAAATGAAGTACATATATATAATGGAATACCATTCAGCCATCAGAAAAAAATGCACTATTGCTATTTGCAACAACATAGATGTTGTTAAATAAATTGAGTCAGTCAGAAAAAGTGAAGAACCATATTTCTCTCATATGTGGGACATAAAACTGAAACTAAAACACACAGCAGTATGGTGGTTAAGAGGGAAAGGATGTGATGGAAATAGTAAAGGGTAAAGGGCCAAATATATGGTAATAGAAAATGATTTGACCTTGTATTATGGGCACATTATACAATGTACAGATAATCTATACTAATAAAAGGGTAATATGCTAATTAGACTGGACATCTTCCAGACATCCTTCTGGACAAAGCCACGGTGGCAGGGGTCAAGGCAGAGGTGGTTAGGTGTCATCAGGCCTGCAGGGGAGGGCAGTTAGGGGCCATTAGGCTGGCAGGAGAGAGGGGTTAGGGGATGATCAGGCTGGCAGGCAGAGATAGTTAGGTGTCAGGATTGTGAGAGGAATGTCCCTGTGGGATCAGGCCTAAACTGGAAGTCAGACATCCATCTCACAATTCAGGACTGCTGGCTTCCAACTGCTCACCTGCCTGCCCGCCTGATTGCCCCTAATTGCTTCTGCCTGCTAGCTGATAACCCCTTAATCACTCCCCTGCCAGCTGGTTCGAGCCTAATGGCTCTATTGCTGGCTTGATTGCCCTTAACTGCCTTCCTTTGCAGGCCTGGTCCTCATAGCCAACTTACCTGGAGGTCAATTCCTCCCAGTGATACCAACAGTAATCAAGGCTTAACTACAACAAGACTGTGCACACAGCCCATAAAGGGGTGCACCAAGAGTGTCCACTCAGGTAATTAGGGAGGCTGAGCAACTGGGCCCTATAGGACACCTAGCACAAAAAGCCACTCTATCAACACAGCAAAGCAGCCAAAATGTGGAGACAAAGAAACAGGTCACAAATGAAAGAAATGGAGGAAAGCAAACTACTGGATATAGAGTTCAAAACCAGAGTTATAAAGTTACTCAGGAATCTTCTAGAAACCTCCGAGAAATACAGTGAGACCCTCAAGGATATGAAAAAGGACCAATTAGAAGTTAAGCATACACTGAAATAAAGAATAATATACAGAGATCCAACAGCAGACTAGAGCATCTCAAAAATCAAGTCAAAAAAATATGAAGAAGCAAAAAAACACCCAACCAGAAAAGCAAAAAGAAAAAAGAATACAAAAATATGAAGACAGTGCAAGAAACCTCTGGGACAACTTCAAGTATACCAACATCAGAATTATAGGGGTGCCAGAAGAAGAGAGAGTGCAAGATATTGAAAATCTATTTGAAGAAATAATGACAGAAAACTTCCCCTACCTGGTGAAGGAAATAGACTTACAAGTCCAGGAAGTGCAGAGAACCCCAAACAAAAGGAATCCAAAGAGGACCACACTAAGACACATCATAACTAAAATGCCAAGGACAAAAGACAAAGAGAGAATCTTAAAAGCAGCAAGAGAAAAACAGTTAGTTACCTAACAGTTAGTTACCCATATGACTGTCGGCTGATTTCTCAACAGAAACTATGCAGCCCAGAAGGGACTGGCAAGAAATATTCAAAGTGATGAATAGCAGGAACCTACAAACAAGATTACTCTACCCAGCAAAGCTATCATTTAGACTTGAAGGTCAGATAAAGAGCTTCACAGATAAGAAAAAGCCAAAGGAGTTAATCACCACCAAACCAGTATTATATGGAATGCTGAAGGGTATTCTTTAAGAAGGGAAAGAAGAAAGCAAAGGTAAAGATAAAAATTATGAACACCAAAGTGACAACAAATACATATCTATCAACAAGTGAATCATAAAAAATCTGATGAACAGAATAAACTGGTGAATAGAATAGAATCAGGGGCATAGAAAAGGAGTGAACTGACAATTCTTGGGGGAAAGGAGGTGTGGGAGTGTGGGAAGAGACTGGACAAAAATTGTACACCTATGGATGAAGACAGTGGAGGGTAGAGGGAAGGGCAGGGGGTGAGGTGGGAACCAGGTGAAGAGAAGCTATGTGGAGAAAAAGAGGAACAACTGCAATAATCTGAACAATAAAGATTTATTTAAAAAATATTCTTCACACATCCAAGAAGTAACTTTCTAAGATTTAAATATGACTATATTATTTCCCTGCTTAAAACTGCTTAATGCCTCTCCATAAATTTCAGGCTGAAGTTCAAGTTCATAATTTAGCCCCCAAAACCCTTTGAGATTTTTCTCCACTCATCTCCCATCTTCTTTCCTTCCAGGCCCCAAACACTTTCATGACTCCAACCATGGCAATATATTTGAGGTTCCAGACATGCAAGAATTTTGTGCTTTAAATATATTATACACTTAACTGGAATGTATTGTATTGTATCCTTTATCACTCTGTGTATTATTAGTTTTACTTCTGTTTTACCCATAAAAAAGAAACATGCCTTCTTTTTATTGCACTCAGCATTGGTAGATACTCCATAAATGTTAATAGACTACTTATCAATCAATAAATACATGAGTGTATATAAAAGCACACCAAAGTCCGTACCAATTATAAAGCTACTCATTAATTTCTTAAGCTCTTCTTCACTTCCAAACACCCAACTTTTAATTAAAACAAGAGTCGAAAATACTAACCATACCCTCAAATCCATCATTATCACACAAAGTTTCATTTCAGAGTTCTTATGTTGTCATTACCTATTCACTCATGAATTACAAGTGGATAGCAGTTATCAAAGCTTGATGAGCCACAAAATACTGATTATATTTTAGATACTCAGCTCAGAAAGACAGCCAATCTAATGAGTAACTGTGTCATGCACAGTGGAAACTCTTATTTTACAATCAGAACCAAGAGTTTTCAAATACAGAACATCTGTGGTTTCTTCTTATTGTTTAAATTAAAATAATATAGTACTTACTTGTGCTATAACAATTTCTTCTTTCATTTTCTTCTGGAAAATATTCCTAGGTGTGTAATATTCTCTCTTTGTATAAATAAAACATCTTTCCTCTTTCCATCACAATCTTCTCTTCATCTATTTTCAATTCCTTTCTTAGATAATATCGTACATCTTAGCCAGGAATGTTTTACCTTTTCTGAGAAACTAAATTTCTCAAGACTATTTATCTTAAGGCAAAAAACCAGGGTGCATTTATAGCACATACAATTGGTGAATATTTCAGGTAGGAAGACAATTCCACACAGAATAATTACCCCAGTGGCCAAATTTCCTAGAAAACAAAATAAGGCTACTTGGGAAATACTTTCTAAAACTTATCATGGAACCCTACTGGCCCTTTTGTTCTAGCCTCCTATGAAATGATTTCCCTGGTCTCTCATGCAACCACCACAGTCCCTGTCAACCTGAGTGTTATGGAATGAACAACCCTGATATTTTGAAATCCTTTCCATCATATACTGTGCCAGACTGTATGTGTCCCTCTTGATTTATCTTCTAGGATTTTCGACTTGGGGTTTAAATCATTGAATTAAAGGAAAACATATATTATGATATGTTATAGATATCATTATATTTTTTATAAACCATACAATAAATTCAATTTTTGCTGTCCTTCCCTTTTGTTTAGCCAACAAAACACAAAATTTGTCCTCAGTCCTGAAAAGAACAGATGAAAATTGCAAATATTTTTTGCCACCCTTCTTTTGGGAAAAACAGATTTTTATTTTGATGATAATAATATCAATTGTCAATTCTAATGTTATTAGATATCAGATTTCAGTTAATATATGACATCAAAAAGCATTTTGCCTGAATTTTATGAGAGCTAATTTTAATATGTTGATATTTTTATATTTTAGAAAAGAAGTGATCAAAGATTCACCAGTGTTTTACATCTAGACAATTCTTCAATCTTTGGTTTTGAAACTGGAACATTTCCTGAATAAGTAGTCTTTCTCTCATCTGTAATTCAGAATTTCCATACTAGGAGAAATGTTCTAAATTCATGATCAGTGACTCAAAGTCATATATATACCTACTTATTGAGAAGCAGAGTGACTCAACGGGGAATAGCAGACCCTAGAGATTAGTGTTGTGCACTCTGTGGCTGAACCACCTCCACACAGCTACTCACCAGCCCCAGTGGCTGGATCTCTAAGGTGCAGGGAACACAGTCATGTCTCTCAACTATTCTTATATACTCTCCCCCAGCATTTCAAAATAGGATACCAGTAGATCTGACCTAAGACAAATGCTTAAAACTCATGTGTAATTCAGCACATAAATACAAATTATTACAGGACCAATTTTCACTCATTTAACCCAACAAAATAATGGAAATTATTATTTTTGAGAAGTTTTTCTCTTCTCTAGATTATAAACTTGAGGCCAAAGACATTATGTATCATATTGTTTCTTCAAAGCCTAGCACACTGAGAGCAAGAATTCAAGAAATAATTTTTTTCTCTCAAATAAGCCTAGCAATCTGGTGTAAGTCCTGGGAGTGCTCTACCCCTTCTCAGAACACCATCTCCACTTCTCCAGGCAGGCCAGAGGCTCTTTGCTCTTCTCTGCATCTGTAACTGTAATTTTTTTGTTTTTTACTATGAATTATCTCCTTGTTTTCTCATCCAAGCTGCTTAATTGATGTGGAGCTTTCAATTTTTGAATAAAAGATGAAGATAGAGCATTTTAGCCACCTTCTATCTTCTGGACTTGTTCCCCACTAATCAAGCTAGAAAAAGGATTTAAATAATCCCTGAACTGTTCCTATCTCTACAGAAGCATTCTGTGCTCTTCTGCTTTCATTTTCTAGAATCTGTTATGCTATGGCCATTGGTAAATTTTCAGCAAAGGGTAAAGAAAAAAAATAGTGACATAATCTACAAAATCCTCAGGAGATCAGTAGAAAGACTTGACTCAATAAGTAGACACTGATCACATGCCTACTATGTGACAGGCTGTTCTGGTATTTTTTGCCTTGGATATAATTAAAAATAAAATATGAAATTCTTTAAGATTTTTAGCTGTTAAGTATTTGACAGAAAAGGTTACTTAAGGTTAAAATTAATTGCTACTAGTAACAAATTGTCCTAAATTGAGCTGGTTTTCTAGACTGGCTGCTTTCAGATGGAGTTTTTGGCAAAACATGGGGCACTCTCAGCTCTAGCTTAACAACAGGCACACAGTGGCAATGTTGCTGTTGTGCCTCCAGGCTGGAGGAGCTCTGGAGCTATATACTTGCTACCCACCACCAAGGGCTACTGGAGACACGGAAATGTGGAATGTTGGTAGCATAGAAGAGTTGGAAGCAGCCACAGCAGGACCTACAAAGCACTTCCCTTCCTCACTCCTTGTTCTAATTTACCATCCAAAGACTTCTTCTCTCACCCTAAAGCACAACCTCTCTACCCCAAAGGGTACTCACTGTTGAAAAGTTTTGCAAAAGGACTAAAAAAATATTTATAAAGAAGCGTGTTTAGGGAAAGGACAAGAAATTGCTGCTTCAAGCTGACCCTTTTTCATACAAGAACATACAATACTTTCCTCTACTCTTTCTCATCCTTCTTCATAGAAAAAAACATTCACATTCATCCATAATAGGAGAACTAGCCATGGCAGATTAATTATGAAGAATGATGGGAGGGTGGTTGTTTTGTTTAATTCTCCCTTGAAGAATAGGACTTTTCTGATGTTCATCTGCTCAGTAGGGACTTCTGGAAGGACAGTAAAGCTCTCAAATACTATTTAGACTACTATGTATTCACTTGACTTAGAACAGCAAACACAGCTGAAAGCTATGGCTTTAGCTGCAGAATCTGTTTCTGGAAGCCCCTCACTAAGCAACTGTAGAAAGTATCAGGCATGCCCTTATGACTTCACCAGTGCCAGTAGGAAAAAAAAATTCTGGAGTAAAGCCAGACACAATTTTTATATCCCTACAACTGTTGAGTGCTCCTAGAAAATGAGAGAACCAAGTCTTGGCAAGGACCCTGTCACCTGAATGCTCAGATTAAGCCCTGACCAACTTCAAAGAAATAATAACAAAGCAGAAAAAATAATAAAAGCTACAAGAACTCAGAAGACTTAAAGTTTAGTGAACCCTGGGTAGGAAGGTTGACATAATCTCAAGCTATAGAATGAGCACCCAAACCAAACAGACCTTTAGAGGGAAACTAGAAAGTGAGGAAAATCCCAGAAATTCAAAAGAAAGCTAGGACTAGAGATGCATCACAAAATATTTAGGAGAAAGAATATTTTCTCCTAAAAATTTTATATGTTACCTTCAAATAAAACCTCTTATTTATAATTTTCTTTCTAAATATACTAAACTTGTGCTTTTATGACCAAACCAATTAATAATCCCAATTCAGATAGCTAACCCCTTCTGAAAAATCTAGGCAATAAATATGTTAGGTTTTTGTGGGCCAGACTTTCTCTGTTTCAACTAATCAACTCTGCTGTTAGAGCTCAAAAACAGCTATAGACATATGTAAACAAATAGCGTGGCTGTGTTCTGTTAAAAATTTATTTACAAAAATAGGTAAAGGGCTTGACTTGGCTTGTGGTTCATTGTTTGTAATCTCCTGGGTTAGACCAGTAAAATAATTAAGACCTGTAAAAATAAAACCAAAAACTGCTTTATACATTTAAATTTTCCTAATATTCAGATCTGTCAAAATATCTTCATCCTCTCTTAAAACAAAAACAAAAAACTTTTCATAGCCTTCAAACTTGTAGATATTTTAAATCTTTATTCAGGTCCACAGTGGCCACATTCTTTGAGTTCCACTTTCCAAGCAATATAAAATCTTGGTGAGAGGTACTCCAGCATCATTGAGAAGCTAAATGAAGGCTGTCCTCTCTGTGGTAGGATGGATAGTAGGAGATTCAGTTACAAAAATAAAGGGTAGAATCAGGATTGTCCTTGCTATCCATCACTTCAGTATCTCACTTGAAGAATTTTTGTTACCCATTCCCAAAACTCTAGGTTCCATGAATTCAAGTGCTGGTTGCTACAGGGAGAATGCTTCCACCAGGGGACAGAGTAAGGGTCCACATTAAACTCTCAACTACACATATATGCCACTCAGTTGCTGTGGTCCTCAAGCCAAGAAACCAGCAGGCAAGCAAAAGAGTCACCATCCTGGCAAGAGTGAGATAGTGATCATCAACGGGAGATAGAATTGCTATAAAAAAATAGGGGCAGATGTTTCATGCCCCGATGGTCCTAGTATTTATTCTCTTGCCCAGTATTGGTAATAAATAGTTGAGTATAGCACTATGGCCTGAGATAGACATGGTGACCAGAGGCACAGACCCCTCAAGGATAAAGGTCTATGTCACCCCACCTGGTAAGCCACATATACCAGAAGAGGTCCTAGCCAAGGGTGAGGAAAATGGGTAGGAGAAGTAGTGATGGAGAATATCAGTGTAGCCCAAAATTCGCTGCAGAAACAGGTGATTGGGTTCTTCCGACTATCCTTCCCCTTCAATTTTTTTCCAGGAAAAAGACCTCAGAACCATAGAGGAGCTATGCTCAGAAGAGGTGGCCTTCTTAAACAAAACAAGTGCATGCATATAGGACAACAAGTAAGCGTTAGTGGATGCTGTGGTGTGCCACCCAAATCCTCCCTTCAGATCCAATACTCATTGTTGCTATTGAAAGTGTTAACAGATGATGGCTCATACTCTCTTTAGGAACTGATATCAATTCAAGGTAGTAAGTGGCTCTACCCAAGATTACATCCTCATTCTTGGGGCAATCCACATAAAAAGGCTGGTTGATACAGGGTGTACAGAAGTTTTTCTCTTGCCTCAGTTGACTCTGAATGGACATCCAAATACCATCTCTCTCCATGGAATCAGGCCTTTATTGCAACTGTGTTGCAGCTCAACTTGTTCCCTTGCCCAATCCTGTCCTTCCCACCATTCCTAGTGAATATTGATCCCAGGAGCACCCATGCATAAACTTATTGCACAGACATTTCAATGTAAAGTCATTTTCCTAAGTAACCCAGCATAATTCACCAAGTACAAGGATTCATATAACACTCTATTGTTATAAAGGAGGGGATAATAACAATTCCTATATCATAGCATTGCTTTAAGAAGTCAAGCTAAATTAGTGAAAGAGCAGTACAAATTGTAAGGTAAAAGTTAAAGGTAACATGCATTTTACAATAATTATTATTGTTATTACTTTTCTGTCTCAGTATGAATTCACCAAAGATACATTAATGGTCTTACCATGCTTGTCTGCAACAAATGAATTTTAAAAAATAGTATTAGTGAATACACTGTGGTTTAATGTTCTAAACTCGTTCTTTAGAGCCAGACTAACCTTTATCTCTATCTTTACTGTACTTTATTGAATTGAAGATAATAGTGATTGTAGACTATGAATTAATTTTGTTTTAGCATTAATAAAAGCCTATTTAAATTGAATTAGTCCTATATATTTTTAACATATATCACTTCTGTGTACATGTTAAAAGAAAAATATTCACCCTAACTGGTTTGTCTAAGTGGATAGAGCGTCGACCTACAGACTCAAGGGTCTCAGGTTCGATTCCGGTCAAGGGCATGTACCTTGGTTGCAGGCACATACCCACAGGGGAGTGTGCAGGAGGCAGCTGATTGATGTTTCTCCCTCATCGATGTTTCTAACTCTCTATCCCTCTCCCTTCTTCTCTGTAAAAAATCAATAAAATACATTTTTTAAAATATGCATGAAAGAATTTGGTTAAGATATTTCTAAAACTTGTTCAAATATAGAATCTGAATTTTTTAAACACATTAGAATCAGAGTCATGGATGTACATGTTTTTTCACACTGTATTATCCAGTGTTCATTAGTCTATCAAGAGCAAGAACAGTGCAACATTTGGTAAGAAAATTCATAGAGAACAAAGCCACAGATGCTGGCTTTACAGTTCTGAGAGCTAACCTGCTTCTACTAGTAACTCTAACTTTGGGAATTTTGCTAAACAAGTCTAATGTGCCATGCCCACAAGCACTGGGTTGGTAGATTTAAAGTCCCACTGCTACTGCTGAAATTTCTTCCAAATATTAGCACACCTTCTGCAAGTTTTTATCCTGGCATTCTTGATGTTCATGAGCAGACAATGACAATTGTTAGGAATGTTAACTGGCTGGACAGTTGTAAGACTTTATAAATTTTAAGATGCAATCCGATATCTGAGAAAATAAAATGTAAAAGCAAAAGTTTGCCTCAGAATCAATAATGTTCCTTTCCTTTTAGAATAGGATAATGGATGGTATCTGCCTCATATGAATGTTGTAAGGGCTAAATAAGATACCCTGGAGGGTGTGATTAGCAATGTGTAGCATGTAGTGAGCATTTAATTAGTGATATATACTATTACTGTTGTTCTGATTATTAGTTAAGCATAGCTGAAAGGTGCTTTCCATCCATACCATGTATTGTTGAACTCAGGAACAGTAGCTAAAAATTGTTACACAATTACTTACTTCATAGTTTACCAACCTAACAGAAGCATGCTTATGAGTTCATACTTCTCTTCTTTAATTTGGTTTTCTATTTTATTACTAGTATAAGTCTCCTCTCCTACCAGGCTTCTTATCATTTCTCTGGGGAAAACAATGAAAATAAAGGAACTGAGTTTAGAAGAACAGCATCAACACACACACACACACACACACACACACAATGCACAGAGATACGCCCATCCGAGCTTTCTCATTAGCAAATATTAATTAATCAACAAAATTCTACTTTCATGGTTCTCAATATTTTCACTAGAATATTAATTGTGTAAAATTCAAAATAAGAACATATCTTACTTTTTCTGATATCTGAATTTAAATGTCTGTACCATGACACATAAAAAGAAATTTGTACCACAGACAGATCCTCAAGGAAAATACAAATCCCCATATGGCAATTATTGATTTTGAAAATATATAATTGGGTTATGCAATATGAAGATTGCTATATTTGGTATGGGCTCTAAGGAAGTGGAGAAAAATCTCTTTCAATTCCCTGGCTGCTTTTATGAACTGTGATCCTCATATTATCTAGAGAAATCAAAAATTGAAGGGATTTATACTCTTTGATTATCATATTACTTAGAAGCCTGTTTGCTTCCTATTAAAAATTACAAACATTCCTAGAATCATTTTCAAATACCACAATTTTACCTATAATTAGGGATCCAGATCAGGAAAGACAAACTCTTAGAACATTCTTACAGGAAATAAATACCTTTTTCCCCTTAGATCTAGAACAAGTTATATACAAATCCAAATTTCACATTTCACAGACAAATAGGATTTTACATGTGACCATACACAACACATGGATGAAATGTCAGATTCATTTGCTATATATGGGATTTCATTTGTTGTCAAACAATTGTAGGATGTTTTATGTTATAAATATGAATATAAACTGTGATTACAACATAATGAGACAAATTCTGTAAAATGTAAAAGAAATAGGTGCATATATGTGTACCAATAAATGAACTTGTATCCAACTCCCACATTTGCTTATTACCAAAAAATGGTATGAGAAATTTAGTCAAAGTTGTTTTCCTCTCCTTAATCTTGTCACCTATTATATTTAGCAGTAAAAAAAGTATCATACAATTTATTTGTTTTAAGAGAACATTCTAACATCTTCCAATTGCCAGTGCTGTGAAACAAGCATTTGTTCTACTTCTGCACACAATTAAAAATAAGACAATGATAGGATAGAAGATGTCAGAAGTAGTTTGGATAATACTTGAAATTTATCTAATACTATCTAATAAAAGAATATGTAAATTAACCATCACTCCAAGACAAAGATGGCAGCACCCATAGTGGTGGAGCAGGACGTTGGCTGAGTAACCCTGGCAATGTGAGCCCAGCAGGCATTACCTCAGCAACCGACAACCTGACAACCCATGAGCAGGTCTATAGCAGGAAAGGCCAGAGGCTATGCAACAGTGGAAGGCGTGTGCCTGCTTCCCAGTCCCCTCGGGGGGATTGGGGAGCAGGAAAGGCCAGCCTGGCCATGAGACAGCAGGCAAGCAGCATGTGCCCCGCTTCCCAGTCTCCTCAAGGGGATTGGGGAGCAGGAAAAGCCAGAAGGCAGCAAGGCAGTGTGCAGGCAGCATGTGCCTGCTTCCTAGTCCCCTCAGGGGGATCAGGGAACAGGAAAGGCCAGCTTGGCTGTGAGGCAGGCAGGGTTTCCCCTGCTTCTCCGTGGCTGGAGAAAGATGGGAAGCAGGGAAGCCTGACTGGCAGGCAGCACCCAGCCCTGGTCACAGCTCAAAAAAAGAGAACAACATTGAGGGAATGGCAAGAACCTGAGAGATCAACACAGAGGGGTACTTGCTCCAAGCCTCCAAGGTGTGCCTGGGGGCAGGCCCCCAGCAGATAGACACGCACACATGATGATTGCTCTGATCCTCAGATGCAGCTGGAGGCAGGCCCTCAGTGGTGACACACTCTCTCTCTCTCTCACAACACACACACACACACATACACACTCACAAGGCGCCTGCCAGACTGGGGCCATCAGTAGGCCATCCACAGAAGGGTTCCAGACTGTGAGAGGGGGCAGGCTGGGCTGAGGGACCCTCACCCTCCCCCCATGCATGAATTTTGTGCACTGGGCCTCTAGTAGGTAATATTAGAGACTCAGTAGAAGCCCCAATTAGTGCCTAATTAGTACTGGGAATAGATCACAAGTCACAATTTTAGTTCACTTTTTTTTATTGTCTAACTAGGGGCCCAGTGCACAAAAATTTGTGTACTCAGGAGGAGGGTCCCTCAGCCTGGCCTGTGCCCTCTTGCAGTCTGGGACACCAGGGGGGGCGATGTCTACCTGCTGGCATGCCTGGCCAGCCTGGGTGAGGGGCTGAGGGCCATTTTCAGGCTGCCCACAGCCCCTTCACGGTTCGTGCACTGGGAGGTGGGAGCGCTGATGAGGGCAGGCGTCAACATTTCCCACCGGAGGGCCCATGATCCCACACTCCTGGTGGGCACCCACCGCTGAGGGGACACACCTGGCACAGAGCTGGGTGGCGAGCCAGGGGCGGATGCTACGCTGGTGCAGGATCCCTTGGTGGGGCCCTGCTGCTGAGCAAGCACACCCGGGATGGAGCCGGGCAGTGGACTGGCTTTGGATGCTCTGCACTGTGTAGTAGACACTCCCGCACTCCCTGCAGAGGCCCCTGGAGGGTGGACAAAGGCAGTGGACACTGGACGGGTGATCCCGCATGCCCCCAAAGAGGCCCCCGGGGTGGAGCCATACAGCGGACCCAGGACAGCTGCTCATGCACACCCTACGGAGGCCCCCAAGGCAGAGCCAGGTAGCAGACCCACTACGGCACTCCTGGATGCCCTGAGGAGCCCCCTGGGGTGGAGCCAGGCAGTGGACCTGGGATGGGTGCTCCTGGATACCCTGAGGAGGCCCCAGGCCAGACCCCCCACTGAGCTGACACACCCGGCACAGCTGTACCAGCAGAGGAGGCTCCCAGTGCAGAGCCACCCTGCCAGCCTCCATCTTGGTTGGGTTAATTTGCATACAGCCACTCTGATTGGCTGGTGAGCGTGGCTTAGGCGTCCTGAAGAAACGGTCAATTTCAATATTATGCTTTTATTAGTTTAGATAATTGAAACACTGTTGCTTTAAGCTGAGGCCTAGGCAGGTAAGGAAGCCTCCTGTTTGTTTCAGCTCCGTGGCTTCTATAATTGAAACATTGTTACTGTGACCAGAGGCTCAGCCAGCCTAGGCAGGCAGTTGCAACGGAAGCCTCCGGTTTGCTCTAGCTCCATAGATGCTGGTCTCCATCTTGGCTGGGTTAATTTGCATACAGCCACTCTGATTGGCTGGGAGGCATGGCTTGGCTGGTGGGCATGGCTTAGGTATCTCATGTGATGGTCAATTTGCATATTACTTTTCTATTATATTAGAAGTTTTACATAAGTATCTTTTTCCCCCAATTGAAACAATCTCCCCCCCCCCAGCCATTCTCACCCTGGGCAAGCCCTCACTGCCCCAGTGTTTGTGTCCATTGTTTATGCTAATATGCATGCATATTAGCAACAAGTCCTTTGGTTGCAATTTGTTTATGTGATGTATCACGTTTATTGATTTTCTGGATATTGTTCCAGCCTTGCATTCCTGGAATAAATCCCACTTGGTCATGGTGTATGATCTTTCTAATGTAATGCTGGATCCAATTTGCTAAACTTTTTGAGGATTTCAGCATCTATGTTCATCAGGGATATTGGCATGTAATTCTCTTTCTTTTTGTAGTGTCTTTATGTGGTTTGGGATTAGGATAATGCTTGCTTCATAGAAAGAGCTTGGAAGTGTTCCTTCCTCTTGAATTTTTAAAAATAATCTGAGGAGGATAGGTTTTTAGTTCTTCTTTGAAAGTATGATAAAACTCTCCTCCAAAAGTGTCTGGCCCTGGGCTTTTGTTATTATTACTATTATTATTACTGCTTCAATTTCATCCATAGTTAACCTATTCATATTTTTTAATTATTCCTGATTGACTTTTGGAAAGTTGTATTTTTTCCAGGAATATGTCCATTCTTCTATGTTGACCAGTTTGTTGGAATAGAGTTGTTCATAGTATTTTTTTAAATAATACTTTGTAAAAAGGATTTCTGTGGGTTCTGTTGTTATTTCATCTCTTTCATTTCTGATTTTGTTTGTGTCCTCTCTCTTTGCTTCTTGGTGAGCCTGGCTAGAGGTTCATCAATATTGTTTATTCTTTCAAAGAACCAGTTCTTAGTTTTATTGATCTTTTGTATTGCTTTTCAGTTTCTATGTCATTTATTTCTGCTCTGATCTTTATTATTATCTTCCTTCTGCTCACTCTGGGCTTTTCTTGTTGCTTTCTTTCTAGTTCTTTCAGTCGTAGGATTAGATAATTTATTACCAGTTTTTCTTCTTTTTTGAGCTAGGCTTGTAATGCTATCAACTTCCCTCTCAGGACTGCTTTCACTGTGTCCCATAGATTTTGGATTTGTGTTTTCATTGTCAATTGTTTACAGTCTATTTTTTTATTTCTTCTTTGATCTCTTTGGTAACCCAATCATTGTTTAATAACATGCTATTTAGTCTCCAATTGTTTGAATTTTTTATTGTTTTTATTGCAGTTAATTTCTAATTTTATGCCATTGTGATATCAAAATATGCTTGATATGATTTGAAACTTCTTGAATTTGAAGAAACTTTGCCTGTGCCCCAATATGTGGTCTATCTTTGAATATGTCCCATGTGCACTTGAGAAGATTGTATATCCTGTAGATTTGGGGTGAAATGTTCTGAAGATGTCAATTAAGTCCATCTGAGTTGCTTAGGATTGCTATTTTTTTGCTGAGTTTTTTTCTAGATGATTTATCCAGTGATGTCAATGTGGTATTAATGTCCCCTACTATGATTGTATCACTGTCAATTTTTCCCTTGATACCTTCCAGAAGTATTTTTTTATGTATTTGGGTGCTCCTGTATTGAGTGCATAAATGTTCACCAGAGTTATATCCACTTATATAGATCCCTTTAGTATTATGAATTGGCCTTCCTTACCTCTTGTTATGGCCTTCACTTGAAGTCTATTTTGTCAGATATAAGTATTGCTACCCTATTTTGTTCTGGGTCATCCAGCAGTGCTTTCCTATGGCCCAGGGTGAGGTGCGTGCTGTGTTGCTCTGGGTAGCCCCTGCAGACCTATCCCAGGAGCCAGGGAGAAGCAGGTACGGGCTGCTCTGGGTTGTGCAATCAGAGCTCCTCTGTGGCCTGAGTGGGGTGCATGCTGGATTACTCTAGGTTGCCCCAGCAGCAAGACCATGGGCTTTGGGTGGAGTGAGGGTGAGTTACTCTGGATTGCACAGTACCCACTTTCTTGTAGCCTGGAGTGAGATGCATACTAGTTTAATTAATTAATTAATTAATTTGTTTATTTTTGCATGCACCTGTCCAATTTTCTCAACACTCCTTATTGAAGAGGCTATCTTTACTACATAGTATGCTTTCACTTCCTTGACAAATATTAATTGGGTTGATCTCTGTATTCTCTGTTCTGTTCCATTGATCTATATGCCTCTTCTGGTGCCAGTACCAGTGTGTTTTCATTACAATTGCTTTGTAGCATAATCTGATACCTGGTATTGTGATGGCTCCTACCACCAACTTACATGATGCATAAGAAAAAAAACCTAAAATAGATAAAATACCTATGAATAAACTTAACAGAAGAAGTAAAAGACCTATACCTGGAAAACTATAGGACGTTGAAAAAAGAGGAAGAGGAAGATATAAACAAGTGGAAGAATATATTATGTTCATGGATTCATAGAATAAACATTATTAAAATGTCCATACTGCCCAAAGCAATCTATAGATTCAATGCAATACCCATTAAAATATCAATGATATATTTCACAGACCTAAAACAAACTCTCCAAAAATTTATATGAAATGAAAAACACCCTGAATAGCCACAACAATCCTGAGAGAAAAGAACAAAGTGGGAAGGATCACAATGCCAGTCATCAAGTTATATTGCAAAGTCACTGTTCTCAAAACAGTGTGGTACTGGTGCAAGAACAGACATATAGACCAATGGAACAGAACAAGGAACTCAACAATTGACCCAAGCCATTATGCTCAAATTGTGCACTCAGAGGGGTGGTGGGGGTGGGACGGGTGGGCAATGGGAGGTAGGCAGTACTCAGCCCAGCCTGCACCCTCTTGCAGTCCAGGATCCCTCAGGGTATGTCCAACTGATGGCTTAGGTCCCCATTCCAAAGCTGTATCTATTACAAACCTATATAGTTCAATAACTGCCTGAGTTTCTGCCAAGAGATTCTCCAGGAAAAGAGTGCACCAAAAATCCATGGTGTTGTCAACATTAGTTGGAGGGCAGGCTGGTGCTGTAAGAATAGGAATGCTCGACCCTGAGAAGATACACCTGAGGGCAGTGTGGGATGTTGACTCAGCACAGGGATCTCCATGGCTGACTCTCCAGATTCCTTCTCAAGGCCACACTTCTAAGATCTTCTCTTTATGAGTGCTGTATGTCTCCCTCTACTGGAAACCTGGGTGAGTGTCTGAGAACAAGATCCTGTGTGTTGCTCCTTTTAGAGAGCACCTAGATTTCTAGCAAACTCTCTCCTCCTCCAGTTAGACAGAGTCCCCACTAATTTTCACTGTCAGATGCTATATGATCTCCTTTTCCAGGATCTAGTGCTCTGGATTTGAGATTCTGGTGTAGGGTTGAGATCCTATGCTCCTGAAGGGGGACTTTTGCAGCCAAGATATCCCTACTGATTCTAAACCACCAAAGGGTTAGATTTAGGGCCAGCCCTTTCTGCTCATCACCACCCTTCTTACAAGTCTCTTTGTGGCTTCTTCTATAAATCCTTGGTTATAATACTTCTGTTGAGCTATCCTTCAGTTAGTTATTTTGGTTGATTACTCTATAATTTAGCTATAAATCCAATTTGGTGCCTGGAAGAAGTGAGTGTAGCATCTACCTACTCTACAGCTTTCTTAGAATCAAAGCCTTTAAAATCTTAACTTCAGGACATAATAGCCATTGGATCTCCTATCATCAGTAATGAATAATCATTTATAATTATTTTCACAAAGGTAATTTTAAACATCTTTAAATTATTTATTTTATTTTTATTTTCTAAATTTTATTTTGCTTTATGGCTACATTTTAATGAAGGAGACAAATCATAAAGAAAATACACATTGTGTTAGACAGTGTGATGCAGTTTCAGAGTGTCAGGGAAATTCTTATTGAGATGATACTAATTGAGCAGAGACTTGAAAGAGGGGAGGAAGCAGAGCATGTGGAACATATCAAATAGAGGGAATGGCAAAAGTGAAAAAAAAACACGATGTGGGAGAATATTGAGTGTTAGAGGAACAGCAATTAGATCACTGCGGTTAAAGCAGAAAGTGTCAAAGAAGAATAATCTATAATAATATAAGGGTAAAACACTAATTAGACCAGATGTCCTTCCATATGTCATTCCGAACATCCTTCCAAATGAAGCCGGGGCCAGAGGGAAGCCGTGTCCCGTGTGCCTGATGGCTGCTGGAGCGAAGCCTGGGTCCTGGGTGCCTGCCAGTGGTGAGAGGGAAGCTAGTTCCGGGGTGCCTGAGGAAAGTCGGTGCTGGCAGCAGGGGAAGGAAGGCCTACTCTTGCATGACTTTTGTGCATTGGGTCTCTATTAGGAAATAAAGTAAAGAGGTAGAGAAGGGTTAGATATCATAGGGCTATGGGCCATTGTCAGGTCTTGGTTTTTATTTCCTGTGAAGAAAATGGAAGTCATTGTTTAATAGCATCAGTCTTTCTATTATATGAGAAGAGATTATAAAAAGCAAGAAAAAATGTAGAGAGATCACTAGAGGCTACTGCACTAACTCTGGGGAGGTGTGATCGTGGGCTGGACCGAGGTGATGAGAAACTGCCAGACTTATTGATGTTAGAAACTGGACATAATACCACACCTAAATGTTAATGTTTGGGGAATTGCAACCATAATTGTGTATGGTTGTATATATTACTGATTTTTAGTGAAATCTTAGGTTCTGCATATTATTCTAGAAACTGGGACACAGGACATTTTTACTTTTTCTAAGACAGAGAAGCTGAGTAGACATTTTTATGCATTTAATTTCTTTTTCATTGCCACAGATTGAAAGAATTATTTTTGTTTAAAATAAAATTTATTCAGTACTATTAATACAAAAAACACTGGTTCATAAAAGAAAAATAAATTACAAAATAAAATAAGAATGTAATCTTTGAGCATGGCATTGAGGTTTGAGTACTTAGTGACACTTTTACTTTAAGTTTTTAAATTATGAAATCTTATGCATAAAAGAAAATACCAACCAACCATTTTAAAGATAAATAAGATGGTCAGAAAAATAATATAAGTATTACAGCTTAGTCTGATCCATAATTTGAGATAAATGACCCTCAGCATAAGAAAAAAAATTCTCATATCCATCACTAGATGGATACTTTTAGATGAATATAAAGACTCAATAACTTAGAGGGGAACTATTGATTCAGACTCTAATAACATTATGAATTAATATTTGTTTGTGAAACACAGTTGAATGAGATTTTTTTTTTTTTACTTCAAATACAGACAGAAAAATGGCAATATATGTCCTTTTCTTGCTTCAAAAAAAGAGTGTGCTAAAGAATATTTAAATTGACACTCACCATCCTTGGTTATTTATAAAATTCTGGGCAATGTATAAGAACACTGGTTTATCTATCATAAATATGTGTTGGACATATTTCTTTCAAATGAAAGCATGTCATTGAAATTCTGTTTAGTTACATATGATCATTTATTTTTAAATGTAGAAATTCCAATGACCTTTTTTGAGGTTAGCTTTTTTTTTTTTTTTTTGCTTTATAAAATCTGATTTCCTTTAAATAGAGACATGATGTACATGACATTGAAGATGACTTAAAAAGGGTGTGGTCCTTAACAAGAACCAGTCTGAGAGTGAAGTTAATAAATTGACAAGGCATCTAAAGTATTCCCAGATTCCGCATGTGGCAGCTTCCACTTATGAGAGTATCTTATTATTCCACTTACATAGTCCTCCTGAACCTGATGGAATCAGTTTGGTATCTTGGATGTCCCCAGGCTGCTGCAGGGCCAGCCTGATCTACTTCCATAGTTACCTGTCATCTCCTGGAACTCCTCAAATTATTTTTAGTGCCCCCTGCTATTCCAGCAGGTCACAATTATGCAAGAAGTTCATCAGAAGAGATAGATCTTGGGGCTTCAGTAGGGGTTGAAAATCTACATATATTATTACCTGCTGATGGAACAGCTGTAGGCATTTCCCATAAGCTGACAATCTTTTTCTGTTTACCTGCTGCTGGCAGAATAGCTGAAGGAATTTCCCCTAACCTGAGAATCTTTTCCTGTTTATCAAACCTTACCTGTTTGCATTCCTAAAGGGCCAATGTGTTTCCCAGCAAATAAAAAGCTGTGGGTCATTTTGTTGATGGTTTCTTTTGCTGTGCAGAACTTTTTATTTTGATGTAGTCCCATTTCTTTATTTTCTCTTTAGTTTCCAATGCCCTAGGAGCTGTAGCTGTGAAGAAATTGCTTCAGCAAATATCTGAGATTTTGTTGCCTTTAAATTCCTCTAGTATTTTTATGGTTTCCTGTCTTACATTTAAGTCCTTTATCCACTTTGAGTTTATTTTTGTGTATGGTGTTAAGTTGGTGGTCTAGTTTCATTTTTTTTTTTTTTTTGCAATTATCTGTCTAATTTCCCAACACCATTTATTGAAGAGACTTTCTTGACTCCATTGTATGTTCTTGCCTCCTTTGTCAAATATTAATTGAGCATATTGGTTCAGGTTGATTTCTGGGTTCTCTATTCTATTCCATTGATCTATATGTCTGTTCTTGTGCCAGTACCAGGCAGTTTTGAGAACAATGGCTTTGTAATACAGCTTGATATCTGGTATTGAGATCCCACCTACTTTGTTCTTCTTTCTCAGGATTGCTGCAGCTATTCGGGGCTTTTTTTTTTTTTAATTCCAGATGAATTTTTGGAGAGTTCGTTCTAGGTCTGTGAAATATGCCATTGAAAGCCCACTGCATGGGAGAATATATTTGCCAATGTTATCACTGATAAGGTTTTAATCTCCAACATTTATAGGGAACTCATACAAGTTAACAAAAGAAAGATAAACAATCCAATCAAAAAATGGACAAAGGACCTAAATAGGCACTTTTCAAAAGAGGACATTCAGAAAGCCAAGAAACATATGAAAACATGCTCAAAGTCACTAACTATCTGAGAGATGCAAATCAAAACAACAATGAGGTATCATCTCACACCTGTGAGAATGGCTATCATCAACAAATCAACAAACGACAAGTGCTGGAGAGGATGTTGAGAAAAAAGAATCCTTGTGCACTGTTGGTGGAAATGCAGACTGGTGCAGCCACTATGGAAGACAGTATGGCATTTCCTCAAAAAGTTAAAAATGGAACTCCCATTTGACCCTGTGATCCCACTTCTAGGAATATATCCCAAGAAACCAGAAACACCAATCAGAAAAGATATCTGCACCCTTATGTTCTTAGCAGCAAAATTTATCATAGCTAAGATTTGGAAGCAGCCTAAGTGCCCATCAGCAGATGAATGTATTAGAAAACTGTGGTACATCTACACAATGGAATACTATGCTGCTGTAAAAAAGAAGGAATTCTTACCATTTGCAATAGCATGGATGGAACTGGAGAGCATTATGCTAAGTGAAATAGGCCAATCAATGAAATAAAAATACCACATGATCTCTCTCATTTATAGAAAATAAAGAACATTATAAACTGAAGAACAAAAATAGATACAGAGGCAGAGCTGCATCGAACAAACTGTCAAACTACAGCAGAAAGACTGGGGAGGATTGGGAGGGGTTAACTGAAGGACTTATATGCATTCATATAAGCATAATCAATGGACACAAGACACTGGGGGTAGGGGAGGAGGGTGGAAGGTCAAGTGAAAAAAATTGAGACTTATATAACACTCCTTGTAATACTTTAAGCAATAAAGCAAAATTAAAAATAAAATAAAATAAAAAAAGCTGTGGGTCATGCCTTGACCGGTTTGGCTCAGTGGATAGAGCATTGGCCTGTGGGCTGAAGGGTTCCAGGTTCCATTCTGGTCAAGGGCATGTACCTTGGTTGTGGGTACATTCTGAGTAGGGGGCGTGCAGGAGGCAGCTGATCGATGTTTCTCTCTCATTGATGTTTCTGACTCTATCCCTCTCCCTTCCTCTCTGTAAAAAATTAATAAAATATATTTTTTTAAAAAGTTGTGGGTCTGGATATTTGGAGAGCCCACTTCACTAGAAAGTGAAGCCTCCCCTGGCTCCCCTATGCTTCCCAAATTTATATTTCATGTCTAGTTTATTTAATTTACATCGCAGCCTTTCTCCAGACTCCTGAACCCTTCCAGCTTCAGATAAGACCCCAGCAATATATGAAGACAAAATTTCCCTTAGATTGCTTAAAGTTTGGCTTTAGTATCTTCTAACTTCCAATGGTGCTATTAAACCATCCTTCTGTTTTGTTTTCTTGCTTTTTTTTCTCCACTTATTCCACAGTAAGGAAAGAAAAAGGATGATAACTCTAAGGGATACACCTGTCTACTTGCACCTGAATATCTGTTGACATCTTATCTATGTCCCAGACAGCCTGGGACAGTCCCTGATGTATTCATATTGTTGCAGAAAGACCAAAAAAACTAAGTGATGCTTTGAAGAGGTGGAGAAATCACAGCTTTAATACACGCGCAGACTCAGGGATTAATCCAAATCAGAGTGGGGGTAGCACTCGAGAACCTTGCTTTATAAGTGCCCCTCGAGTTCATTGATTTGCAAATATACTCCCTCCCCCAAGGCCCTGAAGGGAGAATTCTTTTCATCTACACTGCCCCCAGATACAGGGCTCAAAAACAAGGCCCCCCACCTTACCTACCAGGGGACAGGCTTTGTTAACATTCCTAGCAGAACCAGCCTTCCTCCTCATTCCGCCCCCCTTGTTCCACAAGCTTCTTTAGCCTTGTGGAGCAATATTAGTTCTATTATTTTTCGTCTAATACAATCCCACCCCA
>PVJC01012364.1:24890-39890 GCA_004026665.1 Murina feae
GAAGGAAGTCTTGGCTTTCCCGTGGCGGCCAGGTATGAGCTGGAGGGCAGGGTAGTCAGCGGCCAGAAGCCTTACCATGAACAGGCCTATCTCCAAGGTCACAAAGAGGATGGGCAGCAGCAGATCACAGAGTGAGTGGCATGTGCAGCACAACCGCTGGGTCAGCAGGGCAGCCACCTGCATGAGGGTGCTGGCAAGGGCACCGTCATGGGAGTCAGAGTGGACGCCGGAGGCCTCGGGCTCTGCGCCTCCAACCCCACGTCCTATTGCTCTCTGGGATCTCGCAGAAGCATCTGAAACACCTCCTCCAAGGCGGTATCTGCGACCCCGCAACCCGCCAGGCACAGGCAGTGCCGGTTCTGCTCCAGTGCCTGGAAGAGCCCCTTGAAGCCAGCTCGATCAGCGTCCTTGGGGAGAACACAGCTCAGCGTGCGCCAGCTGAGGTCTTTGAGAAACGCCTGTGGGATGCAGGTCCGCATCAGGGCCGGGGCGCAAACTGCATTCTGCAGGCCGTCCAACTCCAGAGCGGAAAGCTGCTTTGTGTCAGGCAGAGGCCCAGGCCATAGGCCTCTGTCAGGCTGAAGAGGGCGCCACAGCAACGAAGCCGGCCCTGCTGCTGGACAGCCATGCGATCACTCAACGCCTCCGCCTTGTCCAGGCGGTGGGCTGCGAGGATGATCGTCCGACCTTCCTACTGGACAAGGACATCCCAGATGCTGTGCCGGGAACAGGGTTCCACTCCACTACTGGGCTCGTCCAGCACCATGTTGACCAGGATATCCCTGGAGTTGGGATCGATGGCAACACCCTGGTCACCGAGGGCTCCAGCGAGTAGGCTTGTTCTGGTCGCCCTTCGTGTCGCTGGCTGGCTTCAGCTGGAAGGGCACGTTGTCGTTCTCGTCCTTGATGACGAGCACCATGGTGGCCTTGTCGGTGTTGGGGGCTGTCCGCAGTCGTGGGCCATGACGGTGAAGCTCAGCTGGCTCACTTCCTCTCAGTCGATGCGGTGCAGGATGCTGAGCCAGCCCGCTGCCGCATCCAGGCGCAGCAGCCGCACTAACTCAGTGGTGGCACCGAACACATCCCCACATGGGATGGGGGTGCCCAGGGTACTGTTCTCCACCAGATCGGCCTCGGGGGCTGCTGTTGTCAGGTCGCCACTGTCGCACACCCACAGGGTCAGCTGGTACAAGTTGCGCTACTCGTGTTCCAGCGCCCCCTTGATGATGAGCTGTGGCTGCTTCTCGTCGCCCGGGGTGTTGGTCACCTGTAGCTCGAACATGCCGCCCATGTCATTCCCGCCGCCCCTGGGCCCCTGGAGCAGCTCATAGCGCTCAATGCCATTGCAGCCTAAGTCGCAGTCGGTGGCGGTGGGCAGCAGGTACAGCGTGCCCACCAGGCGATTCTCCTCCACTATGAGCGTGAGCACAGGCGACAGAAAGGTGGGTGTGGTCCTTAGTCATGCCTGGAGTCCATTCTTCCTCCCCTGGCACTGCTAAGGACAGGGCCGTTGGGGAGGTCTCTTCACCCAGGAGAAGCTGTGCTGAGCCATCTGGCACCTCCCATGGCAAATCAGCGACTAGGCCTCTCCCAAGGCTGCGCACTGGAAGGGGACATACATCAGTCCCTTCCCCACTGGCAGCAACAAGCACCAAACTCCCTCAACAGTTCCATTCCCAAGTGTCCTTGGTCTAGGGAAGACAAAATTTCTGCTCGGTTTCCCTATTTTACTTTTCCCAGCTTACTGGCCTATCATCCATTCAACTTTTAACATTTTTCTTTATCCTCCTCTATTACACCAAAGCCACACACTTTCAGTTAGTTAGAACTCTTAGGCTCAAGGCTTAAATGTTCCTACAGTTGAGGTTTGTGCCACCCCTGACATGGGCATGGTCACACAGGCCTGCAAGACAGTATACAGGCTGCTAACCGTCTCTCAATAGACACAAAAATCTGATGGTATTCTTTGCCCAGTTACGCACCTGTTCTTTTGACAACTGAATTCAAATCTGTAAGATAATTAACATTACTATACTTACACTGTGGCCGCTTCTGACAGCTAAATCTTCTGCTACTACACATGACACATAGTAAGGCTATACAAACGTCTTAGGGAGGTGACTAAAGTCTATTCTTGACCTTCCCACACAAGGCAAAATTGCCCTTTTCCCTCTGGAGCCATTGTCAGGGCTGTGCGCCGTGGCCAGTTCTTCTTTCTAGCCACAAACACAGTTTGTCCAATTTTATTGGCTGTGATCAATTAGTTGTAAGACACCACTGCACTCAGACCAGCCAAATTTAGTAATTTCCCATTTACTAGCTTAGCTTCTTATTTTTAACCTTAATTCCCACTTTCTTCGCTTTTATTCTTTTTGTCAGATGTCCAGCAACTTGTATAACATTCTTTACTCTTAGGAACCTTAAACAGCCAGCATTTCTTAGATTAACAACATATTCATACCCAAACAGAAATTTACTAGCTAAACAATTTTAAGTAAGCAACAAAGATGCATGTTTAAACAATAAAGACAGATAGCATTCCCCATTTAAAAACTTGGTGCACACTATATTTACATTACAGAATAACACCAACTAGCCTTAATTCAATACAGCAGGGAGCAGGGCCCTTAATCCCCCTGCCCTGCGGAGCTGTGAGCCCCGCCCCTGAGTGGCAAATTAGGGGCGGCTCCCACCTTCCCAAGATGGCATCCTCCGTGTAATGCCCCGGGTCTTTCAGCTGCTGGAACAAACCCCTTTACAGACGAGATAACTTGCTTATATTACATGACTTAATGAGAGAGGACTCAGGATAATGTACATTAAACAATACATTTTTACAAAGGGAAAATCTAGATTAAAACTTTTATCTCTTCACACACATTCTCAGTACTGAGAAGCCCCAGAAGACAGGGCCTAAGGTATTCAAATGCAAAGGTATTCAAATGCAAATTAACCACATTCCTGGCCAGAGCCAAGAAGCCGTTTCCTGGTAAAATAAACTGCTAGTTTAAACAAACGAACATACATTGTCCCGACCCTATGATGATCAGTGACTAGAGACATTCACTCAGAGTTTAAAATACATTTTACCCAACTTCTAATTCCTGACCTGAGGGGCCCACTCTCACCGGGTACCCACTCAGAATTTCCTGACCTGAATGAGGGGGTGATCAGTTCCCTCCTTCTACTCACTGGGAGTAGGCTGGTTAATCAGACGGGCCCTACTTACAGACAAGTCCAGAAGGTCCACAAGTGTTTGTCCACGCTCTTCAGGTGCCGGCCGGGTCCTGGGCTGAGGTCCAGGAGCGCTGGAGTTCCTCCGTTTAATTCTGCTAAAATCAGCAGGGCGCGCCTTCGGAGGTCTGTCCTGCGTCCCCGGGCCCCTAACCCAGTCTTCTAACCAGAGGCAAGAGCCAGCTTCGATTAGTTTCCAGGCCAGGGAACCAAATGTTGCAGAAAGACCAAAAAAACTAAGTGATGCTTTGAAGAGGTGGAGAAATCACAGCTTTAATACACGCGCAGACTCAGGGATTAATCCAAATCAGAGTGGGGGTAGCACTCGAGAACCTTGCTTTATAAGTGCCCCTTGAGTTCATTGATTTGCAAATATACTCCCTCCCCCAAGGCCCTGAAGGAGAATTCTTTTCATCTACCCTGCCCCCAGATACAGGGCTCAAAAACAAGGCCCCCCCACCTTACCTACCAGGGGACAGGCTTTGTTAACATTCCTAGCAGAACTAGCCTTCCTCCTCAATATCACCTGAAGCTGGCATAGGGTTCACCAAATTTATTACTTGCCTCACAGCATTGCAGAATGCAGCCAGGGTGATGTCAGTAGAGCAAAGAGCATACTTAGGAAGCATTCACTTGATTCATGAACCTAGCCCTCCTGTCTAGGATGCTCTTCATCGAGATCCTAAATACTTTATTGATAGAATTATCAACCACTTTCTAATTCTGAGACACTGCTAGTTTGGGTTTAGGGTGACATAGCAACTTATGAAAATGTATTATCTAATCAGGAACTCCAGGAGTGTTTGTTTGTTTTTTTTACCATGTAGGTTAATGTTATTCAAACATATGTTCAAACCAAGATTCATTAGTTAAATATTGCTATAATGAACTACTACTGGAATAGAGTTTATATATTGCTACTCTGTTTTCCAATCTTTCCCCCTTTAGTATATGACATTTCTGTCCAATCAATTTCTAGCCTTTACACTTGAAAATCAGCCTTGGTTCTTCCTTCTCCTTTATCTCATACTAGGGGCCCAGTACACACAAAATCCTGCACAGTTAAGGTATCTAGGACTAGCTTGGCCTCTGCCACATGACCTCTGCTGCCCTGTGACTCTACTTGAAGCTCCCTGCTGCAGGATGATCCCTGAACCCCGTGACTGCTCCGTGAGGCTCCCACCCCATGACTGCTCCGTGAAACTTGCTGCCATCCAAGTGACTGCTCCACTAAACTCACGGCCATCCCATGAAGCAGCCCGCACCACTGCTCAACAGACCCTAGTCCCACCCTGCCGCCAGCCCCTGTCATGGTGAACAGCTCAGAGGCCAAAGAGGGGAAGGAAAGGAGAGGTGCTCCATGCACCTCATCGTGACCTGTCACCCGTTCAGTCATGAAGGCACCTCGCTCTTTATGTATATTAGGATATTTATTTCATTACTAAGTCCTATAGATTTTTCTTTCAAATTATATTTTAAGTCTGTTCACCTTCTTTTATATTCCTCATCACTATAGTATTTTTTTAAACAAATCCTCACCCAAGGATAAAAAAAATCCTCTAAGGATATGATTAGAGAAAGGAAAGGAGAGAAGGAGATAGAGACAACAAAGTAAGAGAGAAACCTCAATCAGCTGCCTTTCATATACACCCCAACCAGGGATGGAACCCAAAACCCAGGTATGTATCCTGACTGGGAATTGGACCAGTAACCTTTCAGTACAATGGACCATGTTCCAATCAACTAAGACATTCAAGCTAGGAAATTTCAATTATTTCTTATTTGGACTACTGCAGTAGCTCTAAATGGTTCCATTTCCCTGTTTACTAAAAATTGGCTTTATTAAAGTATAATTTATGTACATTAAATGTACTCACCAAAAATGAACAGTTGAATTATTCTTAGCAAGTATATATATATAGTTGTGCAGCTGCCACCACAATCCAGTTTTTATTTTTGTTACGGTAAGAACACTTAACAAGATTTCTACTCTCAACAAATGTTTAGATGTGTAATGTATTATTGTTGATTGAAGGTATAATGTTATACTGCCTATATCTAGAGTTCACACATGTTGCTTGACTGAAACTTTATGGGGGCAGCCTGGCTGGTGTGACTCAGAGGTAGAGATGAACCAGGAGATCATGGTTCGCTTCCCAGTCAGGGCTCATGCCCAAGTTGTGGGCTCAATCCCCAGTAAGAGACATGCAGGAGGCAGCTAGTCGATGATTCTCATCATTGGTGTTTATATCTCTCTCCCCCTCTCCCTTTCTCTCTCTTTTTAAATCAATAAAAAATATATTTAAAAAATGTATGCTACAAAAAGTGCACACAAGTTAAATTTTTGAGATATTCAATATGAGTGAAAAGAGGTAGTTTTATGCTAATTAACTGGAGTTTTTTCTTTGTGATTAGCCTAAAAGGAACTAATCACTTCTCAATGTGTCCTTATAAATTGAGAAAAGGCCTTTTCAACACTCTTCATAAATTTTTAAGCAAATTCAACCTGTGAATTTTTAAAAACACCTTGAAATCAAGTAGTTTATACTGCAGTATTTGTAGCAATAGATAAGAAATGAATACACCTGAGTCCTCAATAAATTGGACAAAGAATATGTGGTACAAAAAAATTTTTGTGTAGATGAATATGAACCTATTCTACTTAGGACAAAATTTGATTTAGTTGAAAATAATTCTTATTTTCTTCTGTGATATTCCTTAGATTATGTTATATGTAATGCAGTTCATTGCTTCTGAGAATTTTAATATGAGAGGGGATTTCATTTCCTCTCTCAAGGCAATTTGGTACTATAAATACCCAGGCAATATTCTTACTTTACACAGTAGTTTGTAAATGTAACAGCCTTAATTTAAATGTGAAATGATGAAAGTAAAATGACCACTAAGGATTTAATAATTCATAGAGATCTAGTTTTCTGCTGCATAATCTTTCCCTTAAGAAACATTTAGTAATATGCCCTTTATAATGGCAAATTAAATAGGAGGACAAAAAAAAGAAAAGAAAAGAAAAAAAGCACTATCTTTATCTAGGGCAAGAGGGCTCACTAAGAAGTAACCACTTTTATTCTGCCTGGACTTAGGTAGCTGCATATATACCAGCACAACAGAACCATCAATTTCACAATAATTAAATCAGGAAAGAAAAACCATAGTAAATAAGAAGCTACAATAGAAAAAAAATCAGAGTTTTGATTAAATAATCAAATCAAGAAGTGAAAAATTATAGGCTCTATGATAAGAAATTAAAAATTAAATTTCTTTTTGACCCAGCAATCTCACTTCTAGGAATATATCCTAAGAGTCATGAAACACCAATTTGTGCTCATATCAGTGTTATTTACAACTAGAGGCCCGGTGCATGAATTTGTGGGGTCCCTAGGCCTGACAGGTGATCAGGGCCAATTGAGGCACCTCGCCCAGTCCTGATTGGGGCCTGGCCAGCCAGAAGAAAGGACAGGTGAAGGGATCATGGGAGGTTTGCTGGCCAGCCAGGGGGAGGGACAGCCCAGTGGGGGAGACTGTGGGAGGTTGGTCAGCCATGGGGAGAGACCGGGGGAAGTTGGATGGCCATGGGAGATTGGCTGTGGGAGCTCACCGACCACCAGGGGGCAGCTCCTGCATTGAGCATCTGCAACCTGGTGGTCAGTGTGCATCATAGCAACCAGTTGACCAGTTGTTCTGGTCGTTCAGTTGTAACAGTCACTCAGGCTTTTATATATATATAGACTAGAGCAGGGATCCTCAAACTTTTTAAACAAGGGGCCAGTTCACTGTCCCTCAGGCCGGACTATAGTTTTTTAAAAATCTATGAACAAATTCCTATGCACACTGCACATATCTTATTTTAAGCAGGACAGGCAGCGGCGGCAAAAACACCCAGCAGGCTGGATAAATGTCCTGTAGTTTGAGGATGCCTGGACTAAATGCCCAGTGTACAAAATCAGTGCACAGGTGTGGAAGGAGTCCCTCAGCCCTGCCTACACCCTCTGCAATTTGGGACCCCTACACCTTTTTCTTATCTAGCTAACCTTTTCACATTAAAAAAAAATAACTGAAATATCACCTACTCTAGGAAATCCTCTTTGAACAAACCTCTTTATAATCTGTATTAAGTATTTTCATAGTATATCATTCTTTTTCTTTAACAGAAACTTAGAGTGGATGCAATGTGCTTCTCATTCTGGAATCTGAACTTTTTCTTCTTGCTCTTATAATAGCAAAGCTTATCCAATTTACATTTGCCCTTCAAGGGCTTATATTTGGTTCAGTTTCTAGTTGAATTCCTGTGGGGTTTTTTTAAGCAATAAATTCGGGTTGTGATAGTAAGCCTCACTTGTAATCAAGCCTGTAGGTCTCACTATCTGAATATTTCTATAATACCTATCACTTTAGCATACCAGAGATTGTGTTCATTTATAGAAAATAACAATAAATGTCACCTGATCGTTTGATCTTCTAGTAATAATTTATAGCAAGATGCATTATTCTAGTAATTTAACTATTATAAAACTGAGGCCTACAGAAATAAATCACATTGAACAATAAAGAATGACTCAAATATTAAAGCATAATACACTTAGGGCCTCCCTTGTTCTGTGCCTCAGATATCATAGCATACTACACAGTTCACATGGAACTCAATTTCCTTTAAAATAGGAAGGGATCCCATACTCATGTAGCAGCTACTCCACACATATTTTTTTTTATTTAATTCACAGCATACTCTTTGTACTAATTGTTGGAAAATCACCTTAGCAATTGCCTCTGTTCCTCTCTGTATTGTTGCCTACATTCTGATGTCATTACTGAGCTTTTATCATCCACTTACTCTAATAAGATTGTGAATTATTTAAGGGCAGAAATCATGACTTGAGCTTGTGTGTTCCCTGAAATGGTGCCTAGATAAATACTGAAATGCCATCCAGTCCAAATGACTGTGATGAGAGAGGCCTACCGTTGCTGGAGACCTCTGATTTTTATTTAAGAGGCCTCAGTTGTTCTGCACCTTTATAGAGGGGTGAGTAGCGGCAGAGGGAATTTGAGGAAACCTAGACAGAATTCTCCTTCTAAAAGATTTTGCTAAGCTGGCACCCAGAACCACCAGGCATTTGTTCAGTTAAAACCTGGACACACAGCAATAACAAAGGCACTGGTCTCCTACTGCTAATGCCTAGAGATCAAACCCCAGCCTACACTGCGCTCATAGGCCTGGGGTGGCCAGGCATTCTGGAACCCCAACTGCTCAGGGCCTACCTGTGGGCCTACAGGCTAGGAGCAGCCTGGGTCCCAAGGATGCTCCAGGACCTAGGTCGCTGGGCACCTGCATATGCAAATTAACCTGCCATCTTTGTTGGTCAATTTGCATACTCTCCTGATTGGCTGGTGACCATATTGGAGGGACAGTCAATTTACATTTTTCTATTTTATTAGATAGGATAGCCAAGATCTGGAAACAGTCCAAGTGCCCATCAGTATATGAGTGGATAAAAAAAGCTGTGGTACATTTACCCAATGGAATACTAAGTGGCTATAAAAAAGAAGGAAATCTTACCTTTTGTGGCAGTGTACTAGTAAATGGACATGGAAATTATCATTCTAAGTGAAATAAGCCAGTGAGTGAAAAACAAATACCATATGACCTCAATTTATGAACAAAAGCAAGTTCTTCTTCAACATGATTCCTACACTCACTTGCTCCATCACTTCTTGGCGTTTCTGCCTCAGTTCGTTTCCATTGCTCTTGCCTTCATTCATGTTCACTTTCCCATGTCTTGTTGCTTATTCCTCTGGTCTTACTGGATAAATCACTCTCAGAGCCATGTACTTAGTCAGAGACACTGAAGCCCATCTGGGCACTGTGTTGTTGTTTTCATTTGGAGTTTAGAATGTTCTGGAAACGTTATGTACAAATGCTTTATCTTCATGGAATTCAGACTAAATCTTCTAAGAAATGGTTTTGAAAAGCCTTCAGGGAGAATAAGTCCCCAGGATAGTTTGATAAGCTGTTGTGCTAACTTGTAAAAGTTTTCCTTGGAAAAACATAATCTCTTTCTACCCTCACCAGCATCCCTTAAAGGGGCTCAGAGGAAAAGGGGCTCAGAAGATAAATAAATCCTAGGGGAAAAAAAGGAGAAGATAGAAGCTTGGGTCACTAGGGGCTGAGGGCAACCTCAAAACAGCCATCATCCCCTCACCCAGACTGGTCAGAAACTCCGGCGAGACCCCCACCCTGATCTGGGACACCCTTCAGGGTAAACCAGCCAGCCCTCACTCTTACTCCAGGTTTCTATCCTATATAATATAATAAAAGGGTAATATGCAAATTGACCCTAACAGCAGAATTACTGGGAATGACTGGTCACTATGACACACTGACCACTGGAGGGCAGATGCTCAATGCAGGAGCTGCCTTCTGGTGGTCAGTACACTCCCCCAGGGGGACCTCTGCTCAGCCACAAGGCAGACTGACGGCTGCCAGCACAGCAGCAGTGGTGGCGGCAGTCTCTCCTGCCTCCTCAACAGTGCTAAGGATGTCTGACTGCAGCTTAGGCCTGCTTCCCCTGGCAAGTGGACATCTCCCGAGGGCTTCTGGGCTTCCAGAGGGATATCTGATGCCAGGTTAGGCCCAATCCCCTGGGGAGTGGGCCTAAGCCAGCAGGTGGACATCCACTGAGAGGTCACAGACCTTGAGAGGGCATAGGCCGGGTTGAGGGACCCCTAAGTGCACCAATTTTTGTGAACTAAGCCTCTAGTCTACTCTAATAAAAGAGCAATATGCAAATTAACCATCACTCCAAGACACCCAAGCCATGCCCACCAGCCAAGCCATGCCCATCAGAGCAGCTGTATGCAAATTAACTCAGCCAAGATGGAGGCTGGCAGCTACAGAGTTAGAGCAAACAGGAGGCTTCCATTGCAACTGCCTGCCTAGGCTGTCTGGGCCTCTGCTCAAGGCAAAATTGTTTCAATTATAGAAGCCATGGAGTTGAAGCAAACAGGAGGCTTCGCTGCCTGACTAGGCCTCCACTCAAGGCAACAAAATGTCAACTATAGAAGATAAATAAACCCCAAAAACTTGCTTCTAGCCAGCCTTGCTGGGATGTTGGGTCAATGGGAGCTGTGGGCAGCCTGAAAACAGCCCTCAGCCCCTCACCCAAGCTGGCCACACCCCCATGTGAGGTGAGGGTCTCCACTAAGGAGGCTTGACCAGCCTGAAAACAGCCATCAGCCCCTCACCCAGGCTGGCCAGGCATGCCAGCAGGTGGACATCCCCCAAGGGGTCCCAGACAGCAAGAGGGCACAGACTGAGCTGAGGGAACCCCCCCCCAGAGTGCACAAATTTTTGTGCACCAGGCCCCTAGTCTACTCTAATAATAGCATAGTATTGAAATTGACTGTTTCTTCGGGATGCCTAAGCCACACCCGCCAGCCAATCAGAGTAGCTGTATGCAAATTAACCCAGCCAAGATGGCTGGTGCCAGCTGCCTCACCATCAGTCCAAGCCACCTTTCTCCTGCTCACCGATCCCCCCAAGGGGACTGAGGAGCAGGGCAAGGGGACTGAGGAGCGGGAGAAATGTGGCTTGGGCTGACGGTGAGGCTCCTGGGCACCCGCCTAGCTGCCTGCCCAGGCCAGGCTCCCCAGTCCCCTTGCAGGGAAACGTGGAGCAGGAGAAAGGCAGCCTGGGCCAGCAGCAAGGCCACTGGGCACCTGCCTGGCTGGCTCCCCAATCCCCTTGCAGGGATCGGGGAGCAGGGAAAGGCTGGCCAGACCACAAGGCAGTGAACAGTCGGGGTTTTCCCAGCTGTCCGGTGGCTGGAGAAAGATGGGGAATAGGCAAACTTGGCAGGCAGGCAGCACCAAGCCCTGGCCACAGCTCAAAAAAGAGAACAACATGCAAGGAATGGCAGGAGTCAGAGAGATAAACACAGAGGGGTGCCTGCTCCAAGCCTCTGTGGTGTGCCTGGGGGCAGGCCCCCAGCAGATAGACACACAGAGGATGACTGCTCTGAGCCTCAGATGTGGCTGGGGGCAGGCCTCCACTGGCGACACACACTCTCTCACACATACACACACACAAAAGGCACCTGCCAGACTGAACCATCATAGGACATCCACTGAGGGGTTCTGGACTGTGAGTGGGGCAGACTGGACTGAGGGACCCCTACCCTCCCCTGTGCACGAATTTAGTGCACCAGGCCCCTCGTACATATATAAAAGCCTAAGCGACTATTAGGACTGAATGACCGGAATGACTGGTCAACCAGTCGCTATGATGCATACTGACCACCAGGGGGCAGATGCTCAATGCAGGAGCTGCCCCCTGGTGATCAGTGCACTCCCAACCTTCCATGGTTGGCCAACCTTCCACAGTCCCTCCCCCTGGCTGGCCAACCTCCTGCGATCCCTACCTCTGTTCCTCCACTACTGGCAGTCCCCCATCAGCCTGGCCCCAATAGGGACTTGGTGAGATGGCCCTGATCGGCCCTGATTGCCAGCCAGGCCTAGGGACCCCACCCATGCACAAATTTCATGCACCAGGCCTCTAGTTTAAAAATAAATTTCAAAGTAGAATAAGAATCTTCCTTTATGCAAAATAGTCTCATTTATAATTATTGTTAGATTCATGTGTGTTCTTACTTTTAGGAGTAAAATCATCCCATTACTAAAAATAAAGATACCTACCAATTTTCTACATTAATAAACTGTGTATTTGTTTGTGGATTGGTTGGTTAGTTGATTGGTTTGGGAACTAACCAACAGGTAAAAGGAAGCAGGTAAAAGTATTGATAACATGAGAGATGGATTTCCATTATTCATTTCCATTATTCCTATTTGTTTTCAAAATAGAGATTCAACACAAATTTCTCAGGTGTGATGAGTTTCCAGTTCAGAATCTTTTATTTATGTCATAAACTTGATGTAATCAGTGAATGATATGGTCTCATAAAGTCACACTTTCTTTATCCATGTTAAGAACACAATCCTTTACCCTCTGCCCACTATTAAACACCTCAAGGTATATTCCCAGAAAGAAAATTTTGCTCACCAAAAGCACTTGTGGGCAAAGAAAATTTACAGAAACATATTGGTCCTGAATAAATTATAGGGGTCATAAAAAGAAAATACATGGAAAGTACATTTTTATTCACCATTAAGCCATATAAAAGTTGTATTAGTAGTGTACATAATATAGGCTATCAGTTTAACCAGAGGGACTGCTTGGAGGACATTGAAATAAATGATTTTGGTAACTTCAAACACTTTCTTTAGATATGCACTGGATTTTTAAAAATTATTCTAGAGATATGCAAATTCCAACTATGTAAATGAATTTTAAGTAATTTTTAATTGCTATAAGTGTTACATGCAATTAGATTGAAACATACGCAGTACAAGAGCAAGCTGAAGTCTCCAGGTTATGACACATCAGCATATGGAGGATGCTTTTATTATGGGGTGATGATAGCCAAATTCAAAAGAATACTTTACACCTGTATCTGGATAATAGACTGGTTATATTTAGAGCATATTCACTTCTCATAATCATCTGGTAGGAAAGATAGCAATGTTTAAATGTCATCTCCTCCCCTGGACAGTACTGTGGTGAAAAGAATTTTTAGCAGATAAAAAGGATAAACTTATCCAGGATCTAGATCTAGAATGCTAATCAAAGTTCTGGAAAGCCAAAGCTATTTTGTCCTGCTTCAGGATCTGAGATCTTTTCTAGAATACAAGCTGTTACTTTCCATCTGTGGAGGTGATTTGGGATGCATGAGTAGCAGGTATGTGTCCTTCGTATAAAAGTCAGCCCTACTTCATCATAAAAGGCACAATCAAACCCTCCTTTTCCCAGTTTCAGCTGGTTTCAAATTCAGGGTTTTTTCTCACCGTTGCTAGGTGAGGAAAGGTAGCTAATTCTAAAGTGTGTGTTTTTTTTAAAGGAAAGATTCTAAATCTAACAAATGCTATAGAAGATAGAGGCATTAGAGACCTCATATTATAGATGATGAAATTTAAAATGCTCAACCTTACTACTCATCAGAGAGATGCAAATTAAAACTACAATGAGGTACCACCTCACACCAGTTAAAATGGCTGTCATCAATAAATCAACAAAAAACAAGTGCTGGTGAGGATGTGGTGAGAATGCAGACTGGTGCAGCTAATGTGTAAAATGATGTAGAGTTTTCTCAAAAAATTAAAAATGAAATTGCCATTTACCCAGTGAGCCCAATTCTAAGAATACCAGGGGCTCAGTGCACGAAATTCATGCACATTAAAAGGGAATTAATTAGAGGAAATATTTTAATATTGCTATTTGCTATTTCTCTATAATAAAAATGTGAGAGATAAAAGGAAATGAGTACAATGTATATGAAAATAATAAATAATTTTAATAAACAAACAGTAGTAAAATGATACAACAACAAACTCATGATATAAAAACAACATTGATGCAAATAATGACTGATAAAGTGATTAAACTTATTCTAATATCTCCCTGTGTACCACATGAAGAGTGAAAACACTTTCAGAGTGCTTGACTAATTTCCCTTGGGATAAAGTATTTACAACTTTAACTTTAACATCACACGCTCTTCAAACTTGAGAGAAAGCAACATATAACTGACCATGTGAGAAAACGGGTTCAGGTAGGAATATTCCTACTCTTTCTAGAGTTTGTCCTTCTGATTTATTAATAGTCATTGCAAATGCTGGCATCACAGGAAACTGTCGTCAAATTAATTTAAATGGGAGGCCATTGTCAGATGGAGACAAATCAATTCTTGGAATCAGAACAACCTCTCCCTCTGCAGATCTGGTTAATATTTTAGTTTCAATAATGTTAGGTTGTAATCTTTTGATAATAAATCTGGTACCATTACAAAGACCCCATTTACTATTAAGATTTCTCAATAGCATTATGCTTGCACCCACTTTCAATTTTAATTTATGACACGACATTCCTGAAGGAGTAATATTATTAAGAAATTCGATGGGAAAATTTCCTTTTCAGCATCATCTGTTGAGTCAACCAAATCATCACTCAAATATGTGTGAAAATCTCCATCAAGTATATCCAAAATTTCTTCATTTAATTTTTGAACATGCTCATTTTTTTGGACAAAGAATTGCAAGTTTAGATATATTTTTAATATTATCTATAAACTAGGGGCCCGGTGCACAAAAATTTGTGCACTCGGGGTGGAGGGAGTCCCTCAGCCCAGCCTGTGCCCTCTCACAGTCTGGGACCCCTCAGTGGATGTCCTATGATGGCCCCAGTCTGCCAGGTGCCTTTTGTGTGTGTGTGTGTGTGTGTGTGTGGCCACTGGGGACCTGCCCCCAGCTGCATCTGAGGCTCAGAGCAGCCCTCCTGTGTGTGTCTACCTGCTGGGGATCCCAGTCTGCCAGACGCCTTTTGTGTGTGTGTGTGTGTGTGTGTGTGGCCACTAGGGACCTGCCCCCAGCTGCATCCGAGGCTCAGAGCAGTCCTCCTGTGTGTGTCTACCTGCTGGGGACTTGCCACCAAGCACACTGTGGAGGCTTGGAGCAGGCACCCCCTCTATGTTGATCTCTCAGACTCTTGCCCTCCCCTGCATGTTGTTCTCTTTTTTGAGCTGTGGCCAGGGCTGGGTGCTGCCTGCCTCCCAAGCTTGCCTACTGCTCATCTTCCTCCAGTCACCAGAAAGCAGGGAAAACCCTGCCTCGTGGTCAGGCCAGCCTTTTCCTGCTCCCTGATCC
>PVJC01012365.1:0-24180 GCA_004026665.1 Murina feae
CTTGCTGGAACCTTGGGTCAATGGGAGCTGTGGGCAGCCTGAAAACGGCCCACAGCCCCTCACCCAGGCTGGCCAGGTACCCCAGTAGGGACCCAAACCCTGAAGGGACTGTGAGCAGCCTGAAAATGGCCCTCAGCCCCTCACCCAGGCTGACCAGGCACCCCAGTAGGGACCCAAAACCTGAAGGGACTGTGGGCAGCCAGAAAGTCTGAAAATGCCCCTCAGCCCATCACTCACGCTGGCTACACCCCAATGGGGTGAGGGTCCACACTGGGGGGGCTTGACCAGCCTGCAAACAGCCATCAGCCCCTCAGCCAGGCTGCCCAGGCACGCCAACAGGTGGGCATCCCCAGAGGGGTCCCAGACTGTGAGAGGGCACAGGCCGGGCTGAAGGACCTCCCAAGTGCACAAATTTTTGTGCACCAGGCCCCTAGTGTATAATAAGATTCTTCAAACCACAATTCTGTATGTGTTATAAGCTGGTTAGAAGAGGGAAGAGATGCCCTAGCTGGTTTGGCTCAGTGGATAGAGAATCCTCAAACTGAAGAGTCTTGGGTTTGGGCACAGGGGGCATGAAGGAGGCAGCCAATCAATGATTCTCTGTCATCATTGATGTTTATATATATTTCTCTTCATCTCTGAAATCAATAAAAGTATATTTTTTTAAAAAGGGGAAGAATTTTCAGTAAAAATTAGAGAATGGTTCCACTTTATGCTAAATAAATTTAAAACAAATTTGATCTATTTTCTAATTTCTGAAAATATTCAGAAACACAATAAAATCAACGAGACTTGTGAACTTGGGATTTTAGATTGCAAATGAACACTGAGAAATACTTATTTTGGAAAAAACGTTCATATTGCTCTTCATCTTCCTTACTCCAAGTACAGAGCTAAAATACTGATTCTAAAATAAAAGAAAAGATAAATGTTCTGTTAGCTTTCATTATAAACTTCTAAGAGGAAATGACAAACCATTTCAAAAAGGACATTATGCAGAAATCTAAAATAATTTATAAAATAAGTAATAGAATTCTTAAAGAGCTAATAATTTAAAGAAAAATAACAAATTATAAACATGCAATATAAAATATGTATATGCACAAATTCATATAATAAGAACATGCTTAAATAGCAACATACATATATTGACTTAGTATCTAGAAAAAAGGAGAATAACTTACTATGACAAAATTAATCTGGCAAATACTCTTATTTAAATATTTTTTAGGCTTGGCTAATAAAAGCCATAATAATCCCACATCTATGAGACAGTAAAACCAGTACCACTGAGTACCTGTATGATAGCCCAAAAGGTCTGAAAACTACATAATAAGGGCAGCAAATAGATACAAAGAAATTGATAATAGCACAAGCCAACTCTCTTACAGTGTCTTTCAGATAAAACTGAGCAAGATTCACGTTTATTGGAATTTCAAGGCATGCATTCCAGAGAATCTTTTGTATATAGTACAAAGTGATTGGGTTAGGAGTAACTTGTAACAAAACAAAACTTTATTCTATGACATTGTAAGAAGCAGATGTGGCAACATCTTGAAGCCATATACCTTCAGAAAAAAATACATACAAAGCAGGGCATGGCTTTGCATCAAAAAGAGAGTACAGATGTTAGCCAAGTGACATGTAAAAAATCTCAGAGTGTATGAAAAAGGATGCATTTCAAAAATGAGAGAAATAATTACGGGCTCTGGTGATTAGAAAAGACTTTAAGGGTCTTGAAGAGTGGAGAGTCAAAAATTAATCTCTCTTCATCTTCTGCCTCTTCAAACAGATGGTAAGTTTTCTGTAAGTGAATTGGTAAAGACATGATAAGACTAGAGGTCAAATTTTGAAGGTTTATAAAGGGCCCAATTAGGTGTCTACATAGTAACTTGATATGACTAAAATATATTTCTTTGTGGTTTATGAAACTGTGTTTAGATGAAGTAAGAAACCTTATAAAGTCAAATATGTCCCATTAAAAAAAAGTCTAAAAATAAATAATGGGAAAATAAATTAAATATATACCTGAAGGAGCAGAAATAAATTGCATCATTCCTCAAAGTCTGAGAAAGAAACCATAAGCTAAAAATTTCAAAATCTATACACCTCTGACAAACTTTTCAAGCTATTGAACTACACACAATATCTTCCCCTCAAGTCATAATTTAATTCTGATCATGATTATCAATGCTCTCCTTTCCCTCCCTTTCATCTCTAATTACTTCCAATATTATGGTAAGTGTAAGAAAGCACACTTACCATAATATTGAATATCTGAGATGGATAGACTAGAAACCAAGTAGAACAAATTCCCCTAGAAACCAATAGGAGGGAAAAGAATATGATTCTTCATACTCTGTCAAATTTGTCCCTCTGTGTATCCCGGGTCCCACAAGTCTGCTGCTCCAATACTGCCAAACTCAGAAACATGGACCAGAACTTGTTTCCATGTTTGAGAAACCACACTAATGAAAAGAGCTCATTAAAAAGAGTATTTTATAATTTAGATTTTAGTAGCAGCTAGTTTTATTCTTAAAATAGGTCTATAACCAACATCATGGAACATAGAACAAGAAAAGTAGAGTAGGGTAAAAGAGCAGGAGAGAAAATATTTCAAGGACAGAGGTAAATGATAGTATTTTAAGTAATCAAATTAGAGGGCCTAGATAATTTCTAACCATGTTAACATTGATCAGTTATGGCTTTTTTTTTTTAAACAAATATCACTAAGTGCCAAGCTCTATTGTATTTCTCTTCCAATTTTTAGTTCTTGTATTTACCTTGTGTACTTGATAACTATGAGAAATAGAATGAGTGGAAGAAATCTTCAGGAAGAAAGTAGATTCCTGGGATGGGGGATCAAAAGCCCAGAAGATGCCAATATCCAATGTGTTTAAATATATTTTTAAAAGTGTTTGGATGGGAAAGAAATGAAGCAAGGGGGGACAAAAGGGAAGAAACTAGAAAGGAAGCAGAAGACAGAGGGAGAGTGGAAGGAAGAGAAAAGACAAGGAGGGAGGGAGAAAACAAGACTGAGAAAACCGTCTTCTTGGAAATGAAAATCATTTAAGCTTTTTGGCTTCCTTTTCGGCATCAACCATATTGTTTCACTTTATTTCACTTTAGAGGTTAATAAGGAAATACAGGAAAATTATAAAGCATTAAGAAACAAAGAAAAGCATCAGAAGAACTCTGAAACTAAGCAGAAGCTCTTGATTAACAATCAAATTTTAAAACTTATTACTTAAGCAAGAGGCAAACCAATGTGCAGTTGTATTTCTTGGTCTCAAACTAAAGCTGCACGTCCTAATCCATGAGCCTATAATAAGGAGTATTAACAGGTTCCAAGGGCCTCTCTCATTAAGTCCCATTATTCCAGGCCTTTAACTTTATACACAAAGGGACAATTATAACTGATTTGGATTTTCTGAAGATTTAAGGAGATTATTCCCTAACATTTTCTTTTGTTTGTTTCTGAAACTAAAATGGTACTGTTGTGTCCAAATGTAAAAAAAAAAATAAATGAATTAACGACTTAAAGATTTATTCTTAAATAATTGGGGATACTAAAACCTTTCTGTGGACCAAATTGTTGAAAGACAAAAGATAGACTTAAAGAGTTTGACATAAAAAGTACACACTGAAGTGTACCAGTATATGCCACCTTAAAATATGCCTCTTTGGCAAATAGATTATTTTGAGCTGAATGCCAAGGAGCACCTGCAAACCCTGGACAAGCTTTAGAAGGAACTTTGCATTTGTTAAGATGTCTCTTTCTCCTGGGCCAGGAAGAAGAGGACTCAACTCTTACCAGAGGAGAAGGCTCTGACTTGAATCTGCATAACTGAATTTGCTACACAAGCTTTGTTTACCATACTTCTCCTGGTCACCTTCCCATAATTAGTGTCCCTCGCCCAGAAACCCTGAATTCCAAAGCCCCTTTCCCTTTGTTTAGCCTAAGCTGATATATAAACCAAATTCTCACCACCCATTCACATTACTCATCACTGGGAGCTCCCATGTGTACACACGTGATGCACATGTTGATAAAATGTCTATTTGTTTTTCTCTTGATAATCTATCTTTAGCCAAAAGGTGTAGGGCCTCAGCCAATGAACCTAAGATGGGCAAAAGAAAAAGACATTTCTCCTTCCCTGCAAAGCTAAAATGAGAAGTTCCACAATCATACAGAAGAATGTTCAACTCTTTTTTAAAATGTATCTTTATTATTGAAAGTAATACGTATGTCTTCCTTTTTCCCCATTGACCCTCCACCCCACTCCCTTCCCCAGGCCATTACCACAGTTATGTTTAGTGCTAAGGTAGAAAAGAACTTACTATGAATTTTATGTATTTTATTTTACTTTAATTTTTTTAACGAATCCTCATCCGAGAATATTTTTCCATTGATTTTTAGAGAGAGTGGGAGGGAGAGGTAGAGACAAAGAGAAACATCAATGTGAGAGAGACTCGTTGATTGCTTGCCTCCTGCATGCAACCTGACCAGGGCTAGAGAGCCTGCAACCAAGGTACATGCCCGTGACTGGAATTGAATATGGGACCCTTCAGTCCACAGTCCGACAGTCTATCCACTGAGCCAGACTGGCTAGGGCCTTACTGTGGATTTTAAATGCCATCTGATCCTTAAGATTACATCCTCTCTAGCAGGAATTTGGAATTTCAGAGATAAAAAAAATCTAGTTTCCGATTTGTAAAAATGTTATATCACTGTGAGCCTGATGGAATATGTAGTAAACTCTGATACAGTGCCTATTAAATGTTAGTGAAGCTTAACTGCAGATAGAAGTCACAGTAGAGGCAAAAAATAGGTAAAAACACACTAAAAAAAAAGGAGTTAGAGCTTGACCAGTGTAGCTCAGTGGTTGAGCGTCGACCTATGAACCAGGAGGTGATGGTTCAATTCCTGGTCGGGGCACATGCCCAGGTTGTGGCCCGATCCCCAGGATAGGGCATGCAGGAAGCAGCTGATGAATGATTCTCTCTCATCTCTAACTCTCTCTCTCCCTCTCCCTTCATCTCTGAAATGAATAAAAATATATATTTTTTAAAAGTCAAAAAGCAGTTATTTTCACCCTAGCAGAAAATCAGACAAAAAGATAAATAAAAAACAAACTGCAAATCATAAAAGAGTTATAATTTAATACGTTTGATTATTTGACTTGTATTTCTGGAGGATATTTTTGTTTTTATTATATTTTCCTGCCAATTTCCTTTTGTGCAGCTGTCCTTCCTTTGTTTATATAAATTTATTGTACCTCCCAGGAAAGTTCTTTACAACATTAAAAAATAGTATACAATGTATTCATTCTAACTTGTGCAAAACAGACAGGTTTCCATCTTTCTATACAGTTCCTTGGTGTAATTTATTAAATTTGGAGTAAACAACCTCATCCTAGAACTTAGTTAAATTATTTTTTAAATCATTTTTTAAATCATTTTGGCTATATATGTTAAGCAATAGCACATGAAGACTCACTTTTCTTGTCTCTAAATTTGAGATTTTCCTGTACATGTTTGCTGTCAGGCAATTTGTGAGAATAGTTCAGCAAAAACAGTTTTCTTTTCCAAACTATCAACTAGTACATACCTTGGGATTATAGTATAATAGAAAGAGCACAGATTTGGGAATGACACAGACTTAGGTTTAAATTTCATAATACAAAGCCTTTTGGAGTTTCATTTCCTTCATTTTGAAATTGGAAATATATTGCCTATTGAAGTTTGTAGTAACCTACATAAAGTTCTTACCATATAGCAAGTAAATAATAAATAGATATGTTATTATAGTAAATCCCAATACTTAACAAGTTCTTTTCTGCTTACCTCCACACAAAAGGAAGACACATTCAAACAGATATCCTATCTAATAAAAGGGTAATATGCAAATTAACCATCACTCTGTCACAAAGATGGCGGCACCCATAGCCAGAAGATGGTGGTGCCCAGTCCCCTCAGCCCTGCCAGAGCCTCCCAGTCCTGGGGGGATAGGGGCACTGAGAGCAGGTAGCGTGAATGGCATGGCAGAATGCTTGCTTCATCGCCATGGCAACAAGGCAAGTATCCCATCCCTGCAGTGGAGGGCCTCTGGACAGCATGTGCACAGAGCAGCCAGGCCCCACAGAGAGCAGAGAACCACTGGGAGTGGGCCTAAGTTGTCAGGGCTCCCAAATTAGAGAGGGTGTGGGTCGGGCTGAGGAATCCACCCCTGAGCACAAATTTCATGCACCGGGTCTCTAGTACTTAGATAATGCTATGTAAATATTCTCTTGGGTCATTTTGTAAATATTGCATTATGCTGGCAAAGCAAATCTGTTTATTACATTTAGAAATAGTGTTTATTGCACTTTAAATAATAATCTAAACTAATAAAAGCATAATATTAAAATTAACCGTCTCTTCGGGAGGGGTAAGCCACACCCACCAGCCAATCAGAGTGGCTGTCTGCAAATTAGCCCAGCCAAGATGGCGGAGGCCACAGCCCGGGAGAAGCCACGCAAATGCATAGGCCACAACTGCTGGGGGAGGAGCAGGGCACCAGCGATGGAGGCCTGAAATAGATCTGGTTGCAGATTATAGGTGGCAGGGCAGCCTCTGGGGTGGAGGGACCGAGCCAGCTTCGCCCCTGAGGCTGAGGCCTGGAAATAGGTGCAATCGGGGCACACAGTACACACGGATTCCAGGAGGCTGGGCAGCCTTGAAGGCAGAGGGACATGCCCCAAGGGGTCCCAAACTGTGAGAGGGCACAGGCCGGGATGAGGGACCCTCCCACCACCACGGAGTGCACAAATTTTTATGCACCGGGCCCCTAGTCTAAATAATAATAATATAAAATAAATCTAAGTTTATTACATTTAAAAATATTGGGTCTTAGAAATAAAATAGTCATCCTAAATATCCTGTAACTACATAACATACTATGTGTACTGAAACAATTGGTTTTAAAAATAAGAAATATGTACAGACCTTAAAATCATGGACAGAACAATGTGTTAAATAATGTAAGAGGGTGGTCCAGATGCTCACTCAATGGGAGATAGCATATTTTTACATCCAATATTTCAGCATTGTGCAAATTGTACACATCTGTCACTAGAAGGTAACTAGATTAATGTTTGGACAACAGGACAAATCCAAAATATGGTAATCATGGACATTTAGTATTTGCAAAAGACCATAAACAGAAAGCAAAAAACGCAGCCCTAGCTGGTTTGGCTCAGTGGATAGAGCGTCAGCCTTCGGACTGAAGGGACTCAGGTTCGATTCCAGTCAAGGGCACATGCCTCGGTTGCGGGTTCCATCCCCAGTGTGGGGGGGCATGCAGGAGGCAGCCAATCAATGATTCTCTCTCATCATTGATGTTTCTATCTCTCTCTCCCTTTTCCTTCCTCTCTGAAATCAATAAAAATATATTTTAAAAAAATGCAGATTAACTCTCAATGGCTCTTTCAGCTTACCCTATCAGCAATAAAGCAAATTGTTTCCCACAAGATTCAGAAGTGTTGTCAAAGATAAAGCTGGAGGCTAGTTAAAGGCATAAAGACAGGTTGTGCTTAGTGAAATCCACTGCAATAGAAAGAGTTCAGTGTAAACTGAGCTTTATTTCGATGTGCAGAAGGGAAGTAAGCAGAGAGGGAGAGGAAGGGAGCAGATGCCCTCACAGTGTGTACGGGGTGGGATGGAGGTGCAGGATGAAAAAATCACAATAAGCTGGATAAGAGGTCAAGGTCAATGCCTCTAGCCATCTGTGCCTGCTAACTAACAATTTATTGAAGCCAGGCTCCTCCCACAGAGACTAAGAGACAGGGCCCCTATCCTTCCTGATGACTGCATTTCAAAGGAATGGCTTTCAAGTCCTCCTGGTTGTAGGAGATACATATACATCTCCAAGGGACAGAGGAAGAATTTACAATAGTAAGTTTGTTTGTTTTGGTTAATAAGTGCTCAAGACTGGGAGGTCTGGGGCCTAGCCTCAGGTGTTAGCTGGGACAAATGATAAATTGTTTTGGCAGCCTTGTGCTTTTCCACACAGGAGCTCAAGGGGCCTGGGTTCATCCCAGGGACACAGCCTTAGGCTGCTGGAAGCCATGTTGGAGTTTGGTCAAGAGACTCTTTGTCAACTCTGACCAGGTAGCTCCACCTATTTAGGACAGCCAGTTTCAGCACACACTGTCACCTGCGTCAGAGTGCTGCACACTCATTTTAGCAAGCTGGCCAACAAATCCAGGCCATCATCTACAGGAAGGGATAAGCAAGGAAAAAATAATGGACATAAGCGCAACAAAACCAAACCATCCAGCCATCCTTGTGGGAAAGAAATGTAAGACAAAAAGGACTCTATCAGTTACATGTTTACGGAATCAACTGTGTGCATAAAATTATTCTGCTGTCCCGTGGGCCATGCAGAGGGAAGCCAATCATTAGTCCTGCACTCAAAAGTCTAACATCCAAGAATGTTTACAAATAGCTTTAACGTGAAGTGGCATGTGATAAGCGACGATGTGACCACAGGAATGTGTCCCACAACGGGATAGGCCTCAGCCTGACCCCATCCAACAGCTGGAATGTAAGCGACACCTCAGAGGTATTCCAACCAGAGGTAAGGAAGCCAGCCTTTCATGAATTCTTCTACCCAACAGTCATTGTTTCACAGCAGCCAGCACACCCAGGAGTGCATTTCAAGGCACTTCTCTTTTCTGCCTCCGCTGGCAAATCAACTCCAGTAGCCTCAGGGCAGTTCTCTAAAAAGGAGTCTTGGATACTGAACACACATCTCAGGCACCTCCCACTTCTGAGAGAAAACATAAACAGAGAAGCTGGAAGTCAGGGCGGAGTAGCAACTTGCTCAATAAATCCAGGATATTTATCACAAAGATTGGCCAGGAAAAGCGGCAACCAAGATGATCAATGTTCATCAGTTAGCAACTTTTATTTTTAACAGTAGTTCCAGAACTCACCCTACAAAATAAAAAAAAAGGAATGTATCCTGTAATAAGTGTGTGTATGAATACATAGCTACCTATAGATCTACTCTTTTAATGACTGGAAAGTATTTGACTCATTGACCCACTGATGAATATTTCTATCATTGTTTTACTTTTTGTCACAAACTATGTTCAATAAACACCTTTTGCATGTGTATTGGAAGACATTTCCATATATGTACACAGAAAAAAATTCTAATACTGAGATTGTATTAGGGAATGCACATTTTTATTTTTGTAGCTATTGCCAAATTGTTCATCAGAAATACTGCACCACTATAGCCTGCCATCATCAATGTATCAGAATTCCTGTTCACCAACATCCTCACCAAGTTATCAGTTAAATAAGTAGATCTTCAATCTCAGTAGGTTTGTCTATCTGAAAGTTAAAAAAAAAAAAGTTGTTTTAATTTACATTTATTGATGGAACAGTTGAACATTTTTTATGTGTATTAGTCTTTTATATTTTTCCCTTTAAAATGCCTCATCATATTCTTTGATCACTTTCCATTAGTTTTCATTCCATCATCACTGTATTATAAATCAGCTGCAGTTGAATATCTCAACCATAATTTTAACAGGCATTTGTGTATTTACTAACAGATATGGTATACTTGTCATTTGCTATTGATGACTCTGAGAGGGAACATACCTGCCAAAAGGACTCCTCCTGGTTAATCAGACTCATACTCAGAGTCCAACAACCGTTGTCTGCAGAGGCCTCTCATGCACACTGCATGTGAGGGGAAAGCAGCAGACTGAGCTGTGGAGGCTCCTGCACTGCTCTCCTGCCCATCCCACCCCTCCTTAGTGAAGGAAACCGTATTTTGACCACTGGGCTGAGAACTGCCCCATCAAATCAGAGCTGCACAGCTATATTCTCATTTACATCTTAACCAACCAATCAGAGCAGCTCCATAATGACCAATGAGAACACATGATTCCAACCAATCAGGGCAGTGCTATTTGAACAATCAAACTGCAAATTTGGATCTGTCATTTGCATAAAAATGGACAGATCAATTATTAAAACAGCAAACAAAGATGATATGACTCCCCATTCATTTTAACCACAGTGCTAAATTGTAGATTCATACAGCAGCTAATGAATGATGGTAGCATAGAAGAATTGCTTTAAAAGGTCCCTAAGAAACTTAAGACAAGATTCAAATAGGAACTGCCAATCATTTCACACTGTGTTCTCTTATTATTTTTGTTAATCCTCACCTGAGGATATTTTTCCATTGCATTTTAGAGACAGTGGAGGGTGGGGAGAGAGAGAAACATCCATGTGAGAGAGACATCAATTGGTTGCTACCCCAATGTGCCTGAGCTGATGCTCTAACCATTGAGCACATTGGCCAGGGCACACTGTGCTCTCTTTTTGTTAACATGCCCCTGCTCCCTCAATTGGGCAAATATCCCTATTGTCAGAAAGTTCTTACTTATTCTGTTTTTATCTGTCACTTATTCCTTCAATTAATATTTATCAAGAACCTAGTAGATGTCAAGCACTATTTGAAACATACTGATCAAAAAAATATTACCTTCCTTCAAGTTGCTCAGTGTGATGAGAGAAAGAGACAAGGAAATAAAATATTAAAGTATGCTGCATTAAATTCTAGGAAAGCAGTTAGCTGATGGGGACAGAGCAAGAAGAAAGGAACTTGAAAAACCTTTTCAGTGAATGTAAACTGGGACAGCACAGAGCTTTTTCAAAAAATTAAAAAGAGAACTACCATATCATTAGCATCTCACTTAATGTATGTATCTGGGGAAAAAATGAATCACTGTTCAACTTGATATCTGTACCCCCATGTTCACTGCTGCTTTTTTCATAGTAGCCGAGACAACGGAAACAGCCTAAATGCTTGTTGATGGGTGAAGAGATAAAGAAAATGTGGTATATATGTACACTGGAGTATTATAGAACCACTAGAGGCCTGGTGCACAAAAATTTGTGCACTCGGTGAAGGGGGGGAGTCCCTCAGCTCGGCCTGTGCCCTCTTGCAGTCTGGGACCTCTTGGGGAATGTCCACCTGCTGGTGTGCCTGGCCAGCCTGGGTGAGGGGCTGGTGGCTGTTTGCAGGCTTGCCAAGCCCCCCAGTGGGGACCCTCACCCCATGGGGGTGTGGCCAGCCTGGGTGAGGGGGCTGATGGCCGTTTCAGGCTGCCCACAGCCCCTTCAGAGTCCAGGTCCCTACTGGGGTGCCTGGCTGGAAGCAGGTATCTGGGATTTATTTAACTTCTATAATTAAAACTTTGTTGCCTTGGTCCCCCGCTTAAATCCTGGGTTGCCCCTGGCAACTCAAGGTCCCCGTCCTGCAGATATATGGGGCTTGTTTATCTTCTATAATTGAAACTTTGTAGTCTTGAGTAGAGCTCAGGGCCCACAGGGCTCTGGCTTCCTCCATTGCCCTGGGCAACTCCAGCTTTGTGACCTTCGCCATCTTAGTTGAGTTACTTTGCATATTTGCTCCTGATTAGTTGGTGGGAGTAGCTTGTGGGCTTGTGGGTGTAACAGAGTGAGGGTCAATTTGCATATTACTCTTTCATTAGATTAGATTAAATGAGGGGGGAAAAAGAAGGAAATCCCACCTTTTATGACAACATGGATAAACTGTAAGGGCATTACACTAAATGAAATAAGTCAAACAGAAAAACACCAATGCTGTCTGAACTTACTTGCATGCTGAATCTTAAAATGCCAAACTCATAGAAACAGAGTACATTGGTGGTTTCCAGGGTCTGGAGTTGAGGAAATTTGAGAGATGTTGGTCAAAAAATACTAACTTCCAGTATAAGATGAAGAAGTTCTGGGGATCTAATGTACAGCATGGTGACCAGCGTTAACAATTCGGTATTGCGTACTTGGAAGTTCCTAAAAGGGTAAAGCTTAAAAGTTCTCACCACACAAAATAATACAAAAACTTAGTAACCATGTCAGGTGATGGATGTGTTGTCTGATCTTATTGTGATGTCCATTTTGCAATACATACATGCATCAAATCATCACATTCAGATCTTAAACAACATTTTATGTCAGTTATATTCAATAAATCTGGGGATTGGAACTGGAGAAAGAAAAACCTTTCAAAACTTGAAAATTATCAGAAACTATCCAGCAAAGGAAGACAAAGGCATTGTTATAAGCAGAAGAAAAGGCAAAGATCCAGGGCAACAGAGAATCACAAATAGCTGGACATGGGACAAGGCAGAAAATGTTGTTACAAGGCTTGTTGAAGACATCAAACTTTTACTTTAAAAAGATCACATTTTGCCAATTAGAAATAAAACCAATATGACCAATAAAACCAATGTTAAGCTATCCAGCGTGAACACAACTTTTAAAGCCTAAGGAAATTGATTCAGACTCTACTGCTACATATTGGTCTCTTGTCTTGACTTTGCAAGGGATTTGTCATGTGGATGGATGGTCGCTATCTCATAAAATATCTATGAGCCCAGGAATGCTGAAAACCGAGAAAAGTGTTGGGCAAAACTATGCACCTTAACTGGAGTATTGGCCCCGAGAGTTATTTCCATTTTTTTTTCCTGTCAGAATGCACTCAAATGATGTCCTCATTTTTAAGTTCTGTGCCTTGGGCACTTATTTCTTACTCTAAGTGCTCGCAGTCAAATCCACTGAGCAAAGCCATCTGACAAGGAACTGTTGCAATCCTTCCCTCCATACAGATCCTGCGTTGCATAACGCCGCTTTTCAGGCAGTGCCCTTTTACTTACTGGTCACACCCAGATTGTATTATGACTCAGGAGAGGAATGGTTCAAACTCGTCTAACATGACAACCAAATAACGCAACACAAGCAGGAAAGGTAGCAGAAAAGGCGGCAGAATCGGATATTTTTAAGCTGTCGAAGGCTTCTGCATCTCTCTAACCTACTCCACATATTTGAGTTCCACGGGTTGACAGAACATGTCAGGCAAGCCTGGTATTGTGGTTTCTTCCTGATGATTGATAGCTGAGGCAGCAAACATTCCTTATCGCTTTGCCTTGGCGCTTGCTTTCTGGAAGTGACGACTAGCTGTGAGGCATTACTAGAAATGTTTGCCACCAGGTACCTGGATGAGAGCATAAGAAACTGAGAAGACTGTCGATAATCCTGACGTGCCTAAAATGTTAGAGAAATTTATTAAGGTCACTGAGGCCACATGGCCGTGGAATCTCTGCTTTGAAAACTGACTCCAGAATACATGAGCAGAAAATTCACACACACAAAAAAGAAAATTATAAATAAACATATAGATAAATGTACATCCTCCTGGGCAATTAAAGGGTGTAAATTTGAAACAATAATATGAACTATTTGAGCCCATACTAAATAGGGCAGATGTTTTAGGTTACTTTTGTGCACTAATGTATCCCAGACTCTAAATAAATATTTGGTGAATGACTGCAAAATTGCAATACTCAAATATTAACCATCCATGTGGTGAAACCAAAATATTCACACACTGCTTGAAGCATAGGAAACAAAGCAATTCTTTTCAAAGATGTATCAGAAGAAATTAAGATTATCTTTACTATAATTTAGTAAACCTTCTCCTGGAAATTTATTTTATGGAAGCCAAAGAGCTTCATGTATAAACCTGTTAATATTAGCAGTATTCATTAGAGCAAAATCTCATTTAAAATTTACACATCTCATTCTATGAGAATGTACAAATCCAATTATGGCTCATCAGTTAGATAAAATATTACATATGAAAAAATAATTATGAATTGATTTAAAATAATTATATAATAAGAAAAAATATACATTTTTATAATTATACTAGAGGCCTAGTGCACAAAATTTGTGCATGAGGGGCTGTCCCTCAGCCCAGCCTGCACCCTCTCTAATCTGAGATCCCTGTCATAATCAGGACTGCTGGCTCCCAACCGCTTGCCTGCCTACCAACCTGATTGCCCCCTAACTGCTCCCCTGCTAGTCTGATCAACTCCTAACTGTTCCCCTGCTGGCCAAATTGCCCCCAACTGCCCTCTCCTGCTGGCCTGACCACTCACAACTGCCCTCCCCTGCCGGCCATTTTGTTTGTGGTGGCCATCTTGTGCGAGGGTGTGATGGTCAATTTGCATATTACCTCTTTATTATATAGGATGTAACATTTTTGCATATGGATAAATGATAAAAATGAATGTGAAAAAAATTTACTTAGGATATTATAGTTTATTGATACATTTTAAAAATAAAATAATCTTTAATTGTTTTACATTATTTTTTAAAGAGATGAATGAGAACTTGATATTCTTCCGCTTGTGTTTTCACTTACCATTGATGTACAGTATTATATTCATTTCAGGTATAAATCATAGTGATTAGACATGTATAAAACTTATAAGGAGATCACCCAGATAAGCTATCCTTCTGATTTTAATTTTTATGTATCATGTTTAAAATTGTCAGTCTCCATCTCTCTTGCAATCGGTGAGGGAATGGGGAGAAGAGGTTGGATTTCTTCCAGAAGGAATCTTGATTATGACATAGCTATTATGGAACCATGTATCTACATGAGATGTACATGCCAGGATACTACAAATGGAGAAAAGGCTAAAAAAAATAGAAAAATTATATCCTCCTTACCTGCCACATTGGAGATGCAAAGAGTGCTTGAGTTCTAACTAGATTATCTCTGAATCCCTCTTTTAAGTCATAGCACATGCACTGAAAAAAATATGCTCTCACCTGACTAAATGAAAATGATATAAGTAACCCTGTTGTCAATAAGACAGAGTATGCACATCTCACTGTCTCTTCCACTGATTTGCTAGCAAGGGGTTGACTTAGGTGACTGAGAAAGTTATTCCAGAAACCCAAAAGAGAGTGTGAGCATTCTTCTGAAGGTCTCAATATGAGGAAGAAAACTGGTTTTGCAAGGAATGTTAGGCCATCAAACCAAACAAAACCCTGTCCCCAGGTAAGGCAGGGGGCCTTGTTTTGAGCCTTGAACCTAAGCATACCTGGGGGAAGGGTAGATAAAAAGAATTCTCCCTTCAGGGCCTTGTGGGGAGGGAGTATATTTGCAAATCAATTAACTCGAGGGGCAGTTATAAAGCAAGGTTCTCGCGTGCTACCCCCACTCTGATTTGGATTCAGATTAATCCCTGAGACCGCGCGTGCGTGCCTGTTATTAAAACTGTGATTTCTCCACCTCTTCAAAGCATCACTTAGTTTTTGGGTCTTTCTGCAACAAATAAAGCTCATTAAGATATGGACCTCACAGTTGTGATCTAATGAAGTCTATTTTGATAGTTTTTGCACAGCTGGTTTTTCAGGTGATGGCATCTTGAGCAAAGTATTTTCATAATTTTAAGGGTATTTTTCCTGATCAAATGATGTACTCAAGAGGTGAGTTAAAGAAAACCAGAACCCAGAATATTTCCACAACCGTGAGCAATAAATTTTTTTGGTTAAGGTCAGAGATGAGAATTAGAGTTCTGCATTTTATCACAAGCTTATATATACAAATGTCTGTCTCTTTCAGGGCTTAAATCATATAAGTGGTAAATGTTATTGAATATAATAGATGATTGAGTAATCCATCTGGAAGCTATTTTTAATCAATATTAATATGATGGCTAAGTATAAAATATGGTCAGTAATGAAAGGTCTTGAAGTCTTTTAAAAAATTAGTGCTTTTTATTTTAGAGACACTAAAGTGAGGACAAGTTTCTTAAATAATACATTTTTCTTATGAAATATCTGAATATATACTTCCCCTTAAGATAAGTAAGGAAATGGTTTAACATGGCAGACTTACATACCAGGGAGGCAATCTGGATATTGGGGCTTAACATTTTGCAACAAAGAAAAAACATTGAAAATTCCACATCTGCTGTCTCAAACTGCCCATGCTTTATCAATTGAGAGCATTTTAGATCTCTGGCGAGTACTTTCTCTTTTGTTAACCCATGTGAACACTAAGCTTTAATTGGGAACTCATTCTTAAATCTCTAGGGACTTTCAAGCACTAATTTTGACGTTTGCAAGGTGGAAAATTCTAGCAATGAAATGACTATAAGCTAATGAACCATGACTCACCCAGACTTACAACATAACTTTGTGGTTCTAGTCATGTGCTGAAAATAAAAACTGGAAGCTGATCTAGTTAGTGGTGGCCACAGCCCCTGACCCAGGCTTATTCTTGTTCATTATGAGGAATGCCCTTGGATGGGTCCCCCCAACTGGGAAGGAATGCCCTTGGATGGGTCCCCCCAACTGGGAAGAAATGCCCCTGGGTGCCAGGCTTCCTTTAAGTAACTTATATTGAGAAGATTCTTTAAAAAAGAAAAAGTGCTATTACTGGTATATCATTCTCATTCATTAATGATATGTGAATGTGACAAATCCCCCCAAAAATGAAATAGTAAAGAAGATTTTATCGTTGTACTGCTAATCTTCCCTTGAATCCAGCTTTCAGTTAGGAGTGCGTATGTTCCTTCTGCTCACTTCAATAGATGAAGCTTTAGGAGGTCACGGTTTGATTCCTAGTAAAGTCTCATGCCCTGGTTGTGGGCTCAGTTCCCAATAGGGGACATGCATGAGGCATTTGATCAATGATTCTCTCTCATCATTGATGTTTCTATCGCTCTCTTCTTCTCCCTTCCTCTCTAAAATCAGCAGAATGCTTTGAAAAGGCCTAATTACCTTGGACAGTGTCATGTATGCTTTCCTCCCCCCTCTAACACACTGGTGTCTGTTACTGTAAGGCACATAAGGATGGTGACCTATGCTGCCAACATCTTTGTGGAAAATAGAGGTGTGACACCCCAGAGCTTCCAGAGGTGTGACACCCCAGAGCTTCCAGAGGTGTGACACCCCAGAGCTTCCAGAGATGTAACATCCAGAGCTTACAAAGCACCAAGATCACATGGGCTGAAGTGCCCATTACGTTGTCTTCTTTGAACCACAACTATGAGGTGGAAACCTTTGGTAGAATTATTAAAAGAACAAACTCTGGACTCAGACAGCCCAGGATTTAAGTCCTGACTATGCCACCTGTTAGCTGTGTAGGAGTTGGCAAATTGCCTAAGCCCCTGACATTCTGCTGTCTCATCTATAAAGTGCAAACAATGCTGATTAAATGATACCTTACTATCGAAGTGTTCACTGCAATGTCTGGCACTTAGCGAGTACTGATAAATTGTTACTATTCCACTGAGAAACCAAGGAAAATGCACCTTTCACTATAGATCATATCTGTAGGTCATTGATCAATAAATTTCAGATCCAATACCACACTTGACTCTTCATTTTCTTTCTCAACTATAGCTTCTTAAATCACTTCATGTATAATGATCGCTTGGGGAGGGCACAGCTTTCAGACATCCTTGAATATATCATGCTTTTGGTTTAATAGACTGAACCAGCCCTGATAAACAAAGTCTATAGTTTTAAATTCTTGAAAATCAAAGACAGAAAATTTGAGATTATCTTGGAAACTGTTTGTGACAGAGGGACAAGCTACCAGAGTGATGATATTCACAACATGTCAGTTTAGAGCCTGACTATCTAGGTTTGCATCTCCATTCTGCTACTCACCCTCTGTGGACCTTGAAAAAGTTACTTAAACCTCTTCAAGTTGAGCCTCAGCGGCTTCACCTACAAAATGAAGTAACAATGTTTATTACCTGGGTTCAGGAGAGGTACTTACCGTATTTTTCCAGGTATAAGATGCCACCAATGTATAAGATGTCCCCCACTTTTCCAACCCCAAATTAAGAAATCAATATTTTAAACATTTTGCTGGTTTTGCTCTTAAGGCCTTCTTCTTTTTTGGCATCTTAAGGAGTTGTTCTTCCTGTTTCCTATGCTGTCTGATCATACACTCAGTGGAAGGAGGTCCAAATTATCTCTCTGCAGTTGCTATTTCCAAGCTTTTTTGCATAGTTGATGACATTCAGTTTGAATTTTGCAGAACAAGACAATAGCTTACTGGTATTTACCTTTTTATTCTTTGACATCTTTATGGACTCAGAACGTTCCAGTCCCTGTGGCATCTGTACTCTCTACCTCTACCTCCAATTACAGCATCAACTGACGTCAGTAACAATAAGGCTCTTGAATGGAGGAAGCCTGTTTGACAAGGTATGGGCAGCTACCTCCTTGCTGACTTCCATGTATAAAAGGCCCCTCAATTTTCAGTCTAATGATTTCAGAAAAAAAAAAAAATAGTGTCGTATACACGGAAAAATACGGTAGCTGATACTGATTGACTTAGAATAAATTTGATACTCCTAGATTAAATGAATGTCTATAGTAATATTATCTAATGTTTAATGAGACAGTGAGCTGATTATATCGAGGAAGATACAAGAAATTTAAAAGAAATCCATCCATGTGCCTAAAAAGAACACATTCTTGCTCATGATTTTACCCCATCATTGAAAAGGGGGAAAAGCATATACCCCTGCCTCAGTGAACGGCTCCCCTGGCTTTTGACTTGCTGTCAGTGGAAGATAGGTGTCCAGACCACTGTCCAGTCCCTCCATGTGAACACCGTGAGGCCAGAGCATGTAGCGGGAGGTACCCTGTGGCACGATGGCAATCTCCTGTCTGCAACTGCAGAGGAGATGGGGGAAAAGTGAACTCAATTCAATGTGCAGGTGATAACAGGCCAGGGCTCTCCTGTCCCAATCCAGCGAAGATGTGCAGGAGTACACTAAGTTGACTTAAAATGTCCTTTCTGTGTCATCAGTTGAGGAAAAAGCTTTCTCTTAGCTTTTCCAGGGTGGGACAAAAGTTGGTTTACAGTTATGAATAAATGAGACAGTTTATTCTTGTATCCTTATTTATTCATTATTGTATCATTTTCCATATGAACAACTGTAAACCTACTTTTGCAGCACCTTGTATTTCAGTCAAACTTCCACTTATGTAATAAAATATTATTTAGCATTTTATTTAATAACACTAATATAGTCAATACAAAAATTGTAATATATCCCACACATATACTGTAATATATATATACTAGGGGCCCAGTGCACAAAAATTTGTGCACTCGGCGGGGATGGGGGGGTCCCTCATCCCAGCCTGTGCCCTCTCACAGTTTGGGACCCTGGAATCCATTGGGGCACACAGCACACATGGAGGGCACACCTCCGTGTGTGCTGTGTGGCTCGATTGCACCAATTTCCAGGCCTCAGCCTCGGGGGCAGAGCTGGCTCGGTCCCTCCACCCCAGAGGCTGCTCTGCCGCCTGAAATCCAATTGGGGGGGTGAGGTGGCGGGGGGCACGGGCACACAGGGAGGTTACATTTCCGTGAGTGCCTGTGCCCCCCGCGATCATGGATCTACTTCCAGGCCTCAGGGCAGCCTCAGGAGCCTGGGCTGGCTTGCTCCCCCAGCCCCCCGGCTGCCCTGCCGCCATCGCTGGCTGGACCTGCTCCTCCTGCCAGCGGCCACAGGCCGGCTGGCTCCTCCCCCCCCCAGGTTGTGCCTCCGGCCAGGTTGTTCCTCCCCTCCTGGCTCCCCCAAGGCAGAGGTCTTCCATCTGCCTTGCGGGACCCCAGTGCCAAACACCACTTCTCCCGGGCCTGAGACCTCCGCCATCTTGGCTGGGCTAATTTGCATACATCCGCTCTGATTGGCTTGTGGGCGTGGCTTACCCCGTCCCAGAGAAATGGTTAATTTTAATATTACGCTTTTATTAGTTAAGATATATATGTGTGTGTGTGTGTGTGTGTGTGTACACATATATATTTATTTATTTATTAGAGTACTGCCACTTAGCATACCAAACACCCTATGAGAGCTCCAGTATTATCTGGTGCTGATGTTAAAGATTAAACTCTGGAATGCCCCATTCAAAATCAGTTTTCCATGGCTGCTGTTTCATTTGTGATGATAATGTAATTTGGTTTTGGAATACATGGCAAGCACCATGGTACAAGAGGTCAAATTAAGTTTCCATTTTTGTTTTGGAAAGAGTCAAAAGAAGGGTCAGGAAGAATATCTTAATAATGTCCTATTTTTGTGGGCACATTTAAGTTTATTTTCAAAAATCCATGGAAACCCTTCTTGGAAAAATCTAGTCAACAAGTCCAATTTATCTTAAGAATATATTTAGTAACTAGAGGACTTTTTAAAAAAATCTGTGTGAATCATATGTATATCATAAATAAGACCAAATTGAAAGTAAATGAATTTATATGTTTATATTTAACTTAGAATTGAAGTTGACCAATAAAATCCATTAAAATAACATTTTGGCAGTTTGATTCAAATTGAGCTAGTGATAAACTGGCAAAAACAGATTTTGTCAATCCCAGGTCACTACAAAGTAGGCAAATGTCTGTTTTAAATAGTTCCTACTGAATCAAAATTAATTTTTCTTAGACTTCACAAAATATACTTCTTTTCCATACACTGAATACAGTTGGAGATGCTGAAATGTAACCAATAATCTTGTCTTCCTTATGCTTCTTTTGACACCATTCTGGTCATGAAATCTAAGAGTCTCTGAGGAAAACCTTCATAGAATTTGTTTTTCTTACCTCAGGCTCTCTCTACTTTTACTGGAATTTCTTGGTTTCTGTTTGTTTACATTTTCCTTTCCCAATCACATTGAGCTCATATAATGAACGCACTGATATCCTGCCCCTGAAATCCACTGACTTCAGAGCCCCCACTGCCATGTTTTTATTATCCACATCAGTAACTTACCACATTGCTCCAGAGGTCTCCAACCAGGCAGAGATGAAACGATCCAGACGCAGAGAGTGAAGTCAGGCAGTAGAACCACCCTGAAGAGCCCCTGCTCTTTTCCCAGAGTTCCCAAGGTCGAATGAAAGGAAGCACCAACTGCCCTAGCTGGTTTGGCTAAGTAGATAGAACATCCGACCATGGACTGATAGGTCCTGGGTTCAATGCCAGTCAAGGCACTTACCTCAGTTGCAGGCTCAATACCCAGCCCTAAGGGAGGCAGCCAATAAATGTGTCTCTCTCACATCAGTCCCTCTCTCTCTCTCTCTCTCTCTCTCTCTTCCCCCCTCCTCCCTTCCACTATCTCTAAAAATCAATGGAAAAGTATCCTCAGGTGAGGATTGCATAAATAAATAAATAAATAAATAAATAAATAAATAAATAAATAAATAAATGAAAGCACCAACTCTGCTAATGAAAATACATTAGCAACTCTAATTTGCTAATTGACTAATTTATATTGACTAATTTCTTTACTGATTCATGAGTTTTGCACTATAAGCTCCCTTCCTTTTATCTTTGCTATCTTTGGTAACTATTAAAAAACATAAACCCAAAAAGTGTGTGAACGAAGATATTCATAGATGTATTATTTCCAACAGGAAAAAGTGAAAAATATTATCTTCTAACAAAAAACATTTGAATTGCAGTATATAATTATTGTCAAATATATACTACATGTATAATATTATACATAGTTATGTTTATGTTATGTCATTAAAATATTTATATAAGATGTTTATTCAATAATTTTTAAAACAGTACAATGAAAAAATTGTTTTCACTAAGATTACAATGATGAAAAAAAATGTATACATCAAAGCAACCTGAAAGGAATAAACAAATAGGTTACTTCCTGGGATTGCAGGCAATTTCCCCTCTCACTCGTAAGCATCATTTTGTGTTATTTTTCTAGAAATAAACAAAGAAATGTAGGAAAACACAGCTCACTATTATGTAGGTCAGATTTAAACAAGAAAAAGTTAAAATTTCATTTAAGAGGAATAATCACAAAAGTTTTCAGTAAGTACAATACATTTTGCTTACTTGCTTTAGATAAGCAATTGGCGGTCAAGCCTGACCTTTATATTCTTGTATTTATTTATCCATCACTGCTCCATGTAATCCTGCCTTCCTACATCAGGCTGCCATGACGATTTCAAAAACTTGGCCAGTTTCTTTTCCATTTGTTCTTCAATAGGTTCTTACAGCGTCTTGGTCACTGAGGTGGTTCATATGAGAGAGTGAGACTGGGTCTGGGAAAATTCAACACTACTCCTGAAAAACTTTATCAGATGGCCAGTAGTACCTATTACTTCTATAGGTGAATGAACTATCATTGTTTTAAATTAATAACTTTCTGTTGTAGGAATCACTTGGGGTTTAGTCATCCCAGACCATAGAATTCCTTTGCCTAATGAGCATGGGGAACATTTCCTTTCCTTTGGTTTTCTCCCTGAAAATGTTTTCATTCACATGCCATCAAATTTTAATAATTTCTTTCAAGTGGAATGGAAACTGTTCTGTCCCATAATAACAGTCTGTTTAAGCTGCTATAATAAAATACCATAGACTGAATGGCTTAAGCTGTCCCTCACAGTTCTGGAAGCTAAGTCCAACATCAGCGAGTCGGCATGGTTGTTTTCTGGTGAGAGCTCTCTTCTTGGCTTAGAGACAGCTGCCTTCTCACTGTGCCTTCATGCCACTGGGAAGGAAAATTCTCTGGTGTTTTTTCTTTAAAAAGCACTAGTCTCATTGTGAGGATCTCACTCTCATGACCTCATCTAATTACTTCCCAAAGACCCTATCCTTTAATACCATCGCATTGGGGGTTAGGGATTCAACATATCAAGATGGAGAGGACACAGTTCAGTCCATAGAACCATCAACAATCCTGATTTTGCCCAGCCATTGTGGCTCAGTGATTGAGAGTTGACCTATAAATCAGGTGGTCATGGTTGGATTCCTGGTTGGGGCACATGACCCGGTCTGATTGTGGGCTTGATCCTCAGTGTGGGGTGTGCAGGAGGCAGCAGATCAATGATTCTCTCTCATCACTGATGTTTCTATCTCTGTCTCTCTCTCCTTTCCTCTCTGAAGTCAATAAATTTAAAACCACACACACAATAAAATCACGACCCTGATTTTTACCTTTGCCATTTTCATCTTCTCAACTTTAAAAATGTATTATACTATAATATTTTACATGTCTCTAACTATAAAATCCAAATCTAACTCAAAGGTTTCTGGCTTTTTCATGTAGACATTTGGCCCTTTGTTTTCAAGAGAACGTGTCCATATATTCTGCTACAGCTTTTTTCTGAGTGCATCAGTCAGGGTCTAATCTGGAGAGAGAAATCTCACTAGTTATTTAAAGAAAAAAAATAAGTCTAACATGCATAATTTTTAGATGTGAAGTTGTTAACTAGTTAACTGAAGAGTAAAAGCAGAATTGGAAGGTACCGTGGGGGTAGCAGGAAAAAGCTAGAAAATAAAGAAGATAGGTTGGCATTGTTAAAATTTAGCCTAGAGTAGGTATTCCATGAAGGTGAAACGTCTCAAAAACAGGAGCTTGCTGCCTGAGTAATGGCACAGCCTGTAAGCTTGGAGAAGAGATTCCTGGGTTGGCGCCCCAACCTCTGCAGCCTGGCCTCCTCATGCCTGGTACTGAAATCGATGACATGAGATGTGATGAGCTGGTTCTTTCTGCGAGTTTTGGAAAAGCTGCAAAGTGGATTCAGTTGCTGCTTTGAGGAAGCACTTGAGCCACTGGGGTAAAGGCTGCCATTAGGTTGGCGCTCACAGGAAAGAAAGGATGATGGGAGGAACAGAATTGATTCCACATGGAAGTGATTTAGTAGGACTCACCATACGGCTAGAATTGCACTCAAAAGGTAGTTTAGTTCTCTCCTGCACATAAAATAAATAAATAGGCAAGGCCACAGAGTTCTGGAATATAAGCCAAAATTGACATGGTTTTGGCCTAGATTTCCAGACACTCTTATCCACCATAATGGTCAATATACTTTTTTATACTACTAGAAAGGATTCTCAGTAACTATTTCAAGTAAGGAAGCTTCAGATTGAATACTCCAAATGACTCAGACTTTTATGTGTTGTAAATGGAAGCCACTTAAAAAGCATGCTTATCAGAGAGAGAAAAAACACACACCACCAACAATAAAATACCATCTTCATGTGTGAAATTATTGAAATTTAAAGAGCAATAGGACACCTGTGTTCCCCCTTTGGAGAAGTGTTTATTCAGGTTCTTTGTCCATTTTTTAATCGAGTTGCTTGTTTTCTTGGTGTTGAAAACATATTCCCCCATTCAGCAGGTTGTCTTTTCATTTTTTAAACATATATTTTTATTGATTTCAGAGAGGAAGGGAGAGGAGAGAGATAGAAACATCAATGATGACAGGGCATTGATCAGCTGCCTCCTGCA